>JADBJO010026417.1:20000-22550 GCA_016801955.1 Conus betulinus | reverse complement strand
TTGCTTCCACATTGTTCATAGATGCTAATGAGAAAAATATCCATGTCAATCAAATTAAAAAAAAATACTCGTATTCCTTCCAGGCACCTAACTAAATAATCATCTGCACTACTCTTATTCACCTGTACTTGTTCCAAACGATCCTATCACAAAACAGATGTATGGCTTTATTCCCCCAAACAACACTTATGTCTTGTATCTTGAGTCATATCTGTGCATACTTCTTTATTTGAAACAACAACAACACAACAACAACGTAAAATCAAAGAAACAAACCAACAGATGAGACTTTTTTTTTAATGTTATGAATCGTAAATCACATCTCGACCTCAACTATTTAGCAACAGAAGTCTGCAAGGTATCTCTGAGCGCAGGTCACCATCAGCTCACCTGTCAGTAATCCTACCACATGCTAAACGTCGTTTCAACTTTACTTTTCTGGACCGCACTTGTCGGAGAAATAGGGACAATGGGTCTCGTCTTCATGCTCTGCACATGAGACTTAAAATCACAGGAAAAGTGTTCAAACAGGTCAGGCCACACCGACACTGAACAGTTCCAGGTCCCTAGTCCTGGCACTCGATATGGTTTCAAGTTTTCTTTGTAGAAAGAAAAGCGTAGTTTGAATGTGTGGCACTGCCAGTTGCAAGGACCAGTGGAGAAGTATAACGACATACGGCGGTCTTTGCTCTTTCCGTCGCGAAAGTCATTAGGAAACAGATATAAAGGGGCGCGGACTAGTTCATACTCGGTGACAAATTGTGGTCTTCCAATACACAGACCAAGAAAAAATGTCTATATTACGCATGGTATCCCACGTGACTGTGCTGAGGAAGATGATGTGACCAGGTGGCCTGGTCAATGTGGTACAGGCTGACATCATTGTTGGACATGAGGAGGGACCATCTAGAGCTGGCGTGTGGATATACCCTGCACACCAACCATTCTCCTGTCATGGCGAAACCAGCCACCCAAACATGTAGTATAATCCAGTGTCGCATTCTCTTTTCGTCCCCACAGAACTGAAAGGGGGGGGGGGAGCATCAATGCTGACCATCACAGTTTGTTTTTTTGTTATTGCTTGCTTGAGGAATGGAACCTAGACCATGAGCACAGGAGCTAAAAACAAAATTGATACCTATAAACAAGGAACCGATTTAATTGTCCGTAATATGAGAGACAATGTATAGATGCCATATTGGTGAGAAACTTGTCTTAGTAGTAGTAGTAGTAGTAGTAGTAGTAGTAGTAGTCGTCGTAGTAGTTAGTAGTAGTAGTGGTAGTAGTAGTAGCAGCAGCAGCAGCAGCAGTAGTGGTAGAAGAAGTAGTAGTAGTAGTACCAGTAGCAAGAAAAACACCAATAACAACGGAAATCAGTTAAAAATAAAAATAATATAATAAATAAATAAATAATAATAATAATAATAATAATAATAGTAATAATAATAATGCTATGGATGATGACGACCATGATGATGATCATCATGACGACGACGACGACGACGAAAGACGATGACAATGACAATGACGACGACGACGACGACGAGGACGACGATGATAATGATGGTGATGATGATGATGAAGATGATGATGATGATGATGATGATGATGATGATGATGATCACACACACACACACACACACACACACACACACACACACACACACACCAACACACACCACACACACTTTACCAGCTGACGAAGACAGATCGATGTGTTGCAGTTCCAAATGCCGCCTCTCAGAGCGGTGGACAGCAGAGAAAGACACAGACAAGGAGACATTTTCCAAACGTGCATTCAAGCAAACCATGTTTTCTCCTACGGAGATCTTACGAAGGTTTATTCCGACAATCCTCGTCGCGCTATATAAAGTCAAGGGACACTCTAGTTTCATTGCAGTTGAGTGAAACCCATCTGCCTGGTGTTGAAACTAGATAATCAAAATATGCAAAGTGGACAACACCTCTGTACTCGTTTATATGCAAACGCACAACCTGGTTGGACTGTGCCCTCTAGGGCAAACTGGCAGCAACAATTGGGCGCACTTTCTGTATTGTGAACAAGGAGGTGGCCAGTTGAACCTTCCACTGAAAGTGACTTCACCAGTGTGTTGTCTCGGCATGCGGGCCCGAAAGATAAAAAGTCTCATGGATGCTTTCTTTGGTTTGGCAGTGCTGGGTGATGGGCCTGTCTGCAGCCTTCTGACGTGTCGTCACATTGGTACTGGTCGCCCGAGCTGTAACAGAATTCACTTGATAGTGAGCTGGTTCTGCTGATGTTACGCGTTTTTAAACTCGTCTCTCTCTGTTTCGTTTTGTTTCGTGCAATCAGTGCTTTTGAGACGAACATAATTTATGTCAGTGCACAGTGGACTGTAAGGTAAAAAATCTTTGTCACCCCCCCCCCACACACACACCACACACACACACCTGTAAAAAACAGCTTACGCATGAATACACTAGAGCTTCTTCAGCAGGAAGGGACACAGCAGAGGGCTGGCTATCTGTCAACTCGAGTCTTTTAAACAATCGGTGCACCTCCCAGGTATA
>JADBJO010026417.1:0-15000 GCA_016801955.1 Conus betulinus | reverse complement strand
GATTTTGATTTTGATTGATTCAATTTAGAGCCTGTTCACAACGATGGTGGACATTAGACAACCCCCCTCCCCACCCCACCCCACCCCACCCCCCCCACCCCACCCTCCCCCCCAAAAGTATTTGTATAAGTTTTGTATATGAAGGTGTGTGTGCGTGTGTGCGTAGTGTGCGTGCGTGCATGCATGCGCGCGTACATGCGTGCGTGCGCGCGCCCCGTGTGTTAGTGTGTGAGTGTGTGTGTGTGTGTGTGGTGTGTGTGTGTGTGGTGTGTGTGTGTGTGTGTGTGTGTGTTGCGTTGTGTGTGCGTGCGTGCGTAGTTTGCGTGGTGTGCGTGCGTGTGTGTGTGTGTGTGTGTGTGTGTTGTGTGTGTGTGTGTGTGTGTGGGTGTGTGTGTGTGTGGTGTGTTTGTGTGTGTTTGTGGTCGTGTTGTGTTCTGTGTGTGTGGGTGTGTGTGTGTGTGTGTGTGGTGAGGAGAGAGGAGAGAGAGGCGAGAGAGAGAGAGAGAGAGAGAGAGAGAGAGAGAGCGTATGTGCGTGTGTGTGTGTGTGTGTGTGTGTGTGTGTGTGTGTGTGTGTGTGTGTGTGTTGTGTGTGTGTGAGTGTGAGAGATTGTTAGTGAGAGAGTGAGTGAGAGAATGTGAGAGTGGGGAGAGAGAGAGAGAGGTGAGATGAGTAGGTGTGTGTGTGGTGTGTGGTGTGTGTGTTGCATGTGTTGTGTGTGTGTGTGTTGGTGGTGTGTGTTTGTGTTATTGTGTGCGTGGTGGGGCGGGGGGGGGGGGGGGGGGGGGGGGGGGGGGGGCATAGACACAAATGCATGAAAGTTTGCCTATTTACGACTACTACCTAAACAGTAATTTATAAAACTGATAAAACAATTTTACAACAAAATGAATAATATCAGAACTCGATATAGCCTTTTGCTATATCAGTTATTTTTGGGCTGTAAAAGTATTTCTTGTAAAAGTCCTAAGGAAGCAATGTCTATCTTAAGAATGGTTATATAAATATGTCAGAATTGGACATTCAAAAAGAATATGTTGGAATAGATAATGGGTGATCCACGAGCGCAATCTACATTCTTAGAAAAGTTGGTTTTCCACGAGTTTAAAAAGTACGCATTTTTATAAATTTACTACTGTAGACAATGATCTTTGACATAATAGCACTTATCTTTCGTTTTTGCAGGAAGTGTTTCCATTGTTCATACAATTTTCTAATAGAGAAATGATTTCCAGGTTTATAGTTTTAATCTACTATCTGGATTTTTTTTTTTTTCTAAGAGCACTCTCTTTTGCTAATTTATCAAGCTATTTCATTTCCATAGATACTACAATGAGATGGGATCCAGCAAAATTCTACAAAAGTTCCTTTCGCCATAACAGAATGTATCATAAATTTTATATAAAAAACATTAACAGTCTTTCCTTACATTTAATTTTCAACACAGTATATAAATGTTTAAACTGCATATAAAAATTTGCAGTAACACCCAATTTCGTAAGCTATAAAGAAAAAAAAATAGAGTCAACACAGATTAGAAAGTTGTAAACTGCCACATTACCAATCAGATATCCGAGAGAACGCCTAAGGATTGCATATAGTTCAGCAGTGAAAACTGAAAAAGTTCTTTCCTAAACAAAATGATGATTCTTTGCTTTTAAAATCGGGAATCACAAATCCAGCTCCTGTATAATATTCTAAAACTGAACCATCTGTGTAGATTTTAAGAATGATGTGGATATGTGTTTTTAAGATGTTCTTTGGCTTCTACTGATGTCAATAATATTGTCTTCTTTTTGTAGAGTAGTATAATCTATATCATAATTTGGAGAAAATATGCTCCCATTGGAGAAACTGTGGGTCATAGTTGAAGGTTTGAGGTATGGATGCAGTATCGATGTCACTTTTTCTAAATAAATCATCAGTATAATTTCGAATGGGCTGCAGGTAAGAAATTATTATTGTCCTTTTAGGAAAATCCGATTTGGAATCAAGAAATATTTAATTTGTTATGAATTGATACGGAAAGACTACTGGCTACATATCTGGCTTGTTGCTAGTTTGCATTGATCATCAAGTGACAAGAGATTAGCTTCTTTATTATGTTTTAAAAAGTATTAGAATGCGCTGGAACACCCAAGGGCTACTTTAATAGCTCTACTGTCTACACTTTATAACCACTTTAAGTAATGTTTGAGAAGCTGAAAAATATTCTTCCTGTCCGTAAGTTCAATTTGAACGAACCAGACTGTTTAGAATGATGTATAAGAGTTTGGGCATCTTGGACCCCATGATTGTGCACCTGATGTATTTTTTTTTTTAATAAAGATTGCCTTTGTCTGGCATTGTTTAGATATAAGATAATCAATATGAATCTCCAGTTTAATTTAGGAGTGAAATGAACACCTAAAAAATTAACCATTATTGGAATATTGAAGAGTTTATTATTTCTAGCACAAAGTTGAGGCTCCAAAACTTTTTGGATTTTTACCTTTGTTGAATAGCATTAACCGTGTCTTTTTCCTCTGGTAGTTCTGGTCCATTTTCGATCATATATTATTTCAGTTTGTCAATTTCAATTTGATATAGTTTTTGTATATATAAATATGGTTCTCTTATTTGCCTCTTTTTTTAATGTTTGTATTCATCCCCATTGCAATATCATCCGGCATTATTGCGCTACATGCATACTTTCACATAATATTTTAGGAAGATCGTTGAATGGGAATTGTAAATAGAATAGGTGCAATAAATGGAGCCATGAGGGGTCTGCCCAACGTCGATATCCTTTAATGAAGAGTAAACATTTACCAACCCTAGTACAAACTGACCTCTCAGATAAGAAAGAATTTATGAAACTCATACATTGCGCCATTAATCCCAATATTGTTCACAACTTATAAAGTAACACGAGAATGCCACACACACTATCATATGCTTTTAATGTCCGAATGTCAAAGTAAGTAGCAAGAATACTTTTTTCTACGAGCAAAACGACGTCGCAGACGCGATGACAGCAATGTCCCCGAAACACCGAAACGATGGTACGCAGATCCTGAAGATAACGGCATGACAGAAAACACGTCATTGGATTGAATCGGTATTGCTTCAGGATATCTTGTGGCATAGTCGACCCATTGTAAGAATGTATGTATTTTGTCCCTGCTTCCTGATGGTGGTGTGATGAGGGCCCTATCAGATCTATGGCTATCTCTCAAAGGGTGTATCGATGAGTGCCATTTTCATAAGAGGTATACGTTCTTCTTTACGGAACCTTTTGTGACACTCTTCTGGCATGTGTCGCATGACTGGCAATAATGTCTGATGCCTGAGTATATGCCTGGCCAAAAGAAATCAGCTGTTACTCGTCCCTCGTTCTGCGGATTCCCATGTGTCCTGACTTTGGTATGTCGTGAGCGACACGCATAACCTCGTCCTGCACGGCTTAGGCACCATGACTTGGCGGCAACTTGTTTCATCTACTGTGACAAAAAGGAAGAGTATTCCATTCTCTATAGCGTAAAACTGCTCTGCCCTTGTTCTGCTTTGATGACGAGCTCTGCGCCAAAAAACAAAGAATCGTTTGAGAGTTTCATCACTCTCTTGTGCTGCGTGCGATTCTTTCGGAGTGATCTTGCCAAGAGGTGTGTGCTTGGCTTTCAAGGGAGTTTCTGTTCTCGTCCCATCGTCCTTGGCAGTCTTTGTGTAGTAGTCGCTACTACACTTTCAGCAAAGACAGGCACTCTTTTCTCTACTCCTTCTTGGGTTCGAATCGTGTTCCTGATCAGCACAGGGCAGACTGGTTGAGCCATGACTATGGCCTCTATGGTCTCACGGAAAAATGGGCACTCAATATGGACAAGCGCTATGGGCTCCTCTTGTTTGACATTAGCACTGGCAGAGTAATCGTCCTGTGTTTGCCTGTGTAGCACCTTTTAGGCACTAACTTTTTGTCTACCACACGTCACACTAGCGCCAGTGCCCCTCACGCGTCTACTCGCTTTTCCTTCCACTATCGCATGGCTGTGTGGTTCGAACACAAAATCTCTTTGCACACATCGCAAACAGTATGTACCACTTCTTTTTCTTTCTGCACTGCTGCAAACTGTGGTAAACACTGCTGCAGATCTTTCATCTTTGTGGTGGGCACGCTTTTGTGCAGCCTCTTGCTATGTGCGGTCCCACCACAAATGTAGCACGTGTCGGTCTGTGTGTGTTGAGGGGGGGGGGTGTTCTTTGTTGCATTGTCTCGGTGGTTTGTTTGTCAGTCATTGTCTCTGATCTGTTCTGGCGCAGTCTGGGTTGGGCGGTAACTCGCACGCACACCCGTTCTCCCTCTGGTAGTGCCTTCGGCTTCGCGGATCTCATCGAAACGCTCGGCTGCGGCAATTGCATCGTTGCGGTTTTTGAGGATTCCTGTCGCGAACGTACGCGCGGATTGTTCAAAATGGCAGAGACTCTAGAATTTTTTTTTCCATCACCAGCATGTCCCTCAGGTCATCTGGAGGTTTTCTCTGACAAGTTATCCAGCGATTAGCAGAGGTGCCAATTTTCCCCATAGATTTTTTGACGCGCTCATTGTGTTCTCCTTCGCGTTACAAGACGTTTGTTCTGTACGGGGCAGTGTCACAGAGAGTGTGAAAGAGAGGAAGAATAAAGAAGAGACTGGAGACAGCGTTGTGCATGTTCTATTTTTTCCCCCAGTCTCATTCACACACTTCCTCACCACACTCACATTCTGCAAACATATAGTTTTGAGTGGGCACCCCAGAAAGGACACTTTATTAATTAATATTATCCTGTATTTTCCCAACAACAGAGTTCACTTCCAAGCTACATACTTACTTCTAAGTTAACGCAGACCCAGTTTCAAATCCCGCAGTTCTGGGTTTCACAGCACAATACTTCGCACACTCAGAACAAAAACAAGTTTTCTTTGGCTTCGACTCCAGCTACCCTGGGCGAGACATCAAACTGGGGAGGACCTTCGCGTCCACTCCCACAGCAGCCAACTCTCTATACTCTTCTTCGGCTGCACCCCACCAGCCGCCTATGTCGTTCTTTCAGCCAGGACCTCCACTTAGCAATTAGGAACCTCTTCAGCCAGGAACTATAGACATAAAATAAACCTACTTTGATTGTGTTCTCTGAAACACTAAGAGGAAAGACAAGTCCATTCCCTATACCTTAAGACTCTTTTGACGTCCGTACCACTTTTCAAGACCACATTCTCCCGAGTCACAAGTAACAATAATAATACACAAAATAACAACATTCCCGAGTCACAAGTACAAACAATAAAACCCAACTAACAAACACTATTTCCCTTCTGATCATATCCTCAGAAGTAATCTCTCAACTGGACGACATAATGACATCAATTCTCTTACAAATATTAAACCAGTTTCCGGACTCACAAATCCTCATCAAAAATAAAATACACTGAAATATGTTTTCTGATCGGAAAAACATTACTCCAAAGAGTTCCATAAACTGGTTATGAAAATTCAACTCCCTCTTTCCACTTTCATGTTCCAAAGAAATAATCTGGGACACAAGTAGATATTCAAAAGGGAAGATACTCATAATATAGAAACTCCAAACATTGCTTATCTCTCCCAGCAAACAATGTGCGAAACAAAAAAGTGAAACAAATATAAAAAAAAAAAAAAAAAAAAAAAAAAAAAATAGTTCTTTGAATTATCCAGTCGTAAGCTTGAGTTTAACCAATCAAGTTTTGATAAAGTTTTAAATTAAATTCTAGGCTTGTCAAATCCTAAACAATTTAGCCTAACAACTATGTCTTCATCATCAATGACACAGTATTTTTTTCCAAGTTCTCTGCAACTACTCAAACTGTCATTCCTCAACAAAGCTTAGCCTACAGTCAGTCAGTCATACAAATACTTAGTCACTTGCTATAAAAACCTGCACAAGAGGAATACTGTTCATAACACTAGTTAATATTCCTCCACTACATTGCAGAACAACCAACCAGCTATAAGCAGCTTATGAAGGCTCTCGAGTCTTCTTCAGCCTGTGGTAAAAAGGTTTCCACTCTGTGTCAGCGTGGTAATGTCGTGGACTAAATTCACATACGATCGTACGGCTTCAACAAGGTAAATCCATAAAAAGACTGGAATGACACAAAACTCTGATACTAATAATTTTGCTTGATTGAATTTGACGTCCGTACGGTTGAAGATACAATGTAGACCGTGAGAATAAGAAGGACGAGGAGGTTGATCAGTCAGTAAAATGCATACATCATAATAATAGCAAGGGCAAAAGACGGAAACTAAGCCCAAGATCCTGCGATGTACCGAAACTAGTGAAAGAATATTTTGCGAGCAGCATTGAATAACGTCTTGCTTCCACAATCTTTATGGAGGACTGGTAGATATCACTACTCTAGTGTTATTTGATCCCCACGGCCAACCTAACAATATAACAGAGACTTTAGCGGGACAAAGACCGGGTCTGCATAAAATAATCTAACTAGCTCAGTATTATTTGGAAATATCCAACATTACATTTATATCTGTGGTACAAAAACACGGCACTGCGTCCCGACAAGACAGAAACTAGGTACGACTTATTTATAGCGTGGAGAGCGAGCAAACAACCTATAGTGTGGTAATATTCTGAAAGGAAATGACGTCTTCAAAACACGCACTTCATATATTTTGTGACACCAAGAGTTTTCAGATAACGTTTTCCATAGGCTCTCTCCAATAGTACCTCAGCATGCTTTTTTTTATCGATTGTGACCTGCTGTGCTCATTCCTTCTGTTCCACAACAATTGGGTCATAGTTTTTGCACGTCGTAAACATTTACATTCTTGGATAGGTTCATCCGAAAAAGTACTTCCCCGAGGGTATTCTGGTTCTGGCAATTCTCGACAGGCCTGATGGATGGAGACGTATCCTACTTATGATGGACTCAACACTCTCCCAACAAGCAGGAGAGAAAGGACCCTTTGAAAGAGGGTCAAGCGCCAAGGAGGATTCCAAAGACTGAATCCTCTCGAAGGACGTTACAGAGGAACGGTGGAGGCGGGGGCGCGGGGGGGGGGGGGGGGTGGGGGAATGGAGGGTGGGGTAGAACAAAGGAAAACACTTCCCGAGGGAAGCTTTTACAACGACTTTGTGACATCCCAGACCTACCGCGGTAAGGGAAATACCGCAAGCAAGCCTCAAGTCAAAGGACATCAATGAACACCAACATCTTACAAAAAAATCGACACCACCAAACACATTAACAAACAAACAACAACAACAACAAACAAATACAAACAACAATACCAAACACCAAAAACGATAAAGGCATTCTAGAAGAAACGAACACGGGTTTTATTATACGCAATTCCGCGAAATTTTCCCTCGACCAGAAGACACACAGGAGGGGACTTATGCAGGGACATCTTCCATAATGCAGGGACAGAATAGCTCTTTCCGTCGCACATTCTAATTTGTTCTTCGGGCTCACGTCAAAGTTTCCAGTTGGAAAAAAAAAAACGAAATTCATGAGAGAAGGGGGTGGGGGGGGTTGAGAAGGGGAGAGGGGACCCTCTAGCTCGAAAATCAATCAGTAGGGAAATACGTAGTCCTGGCTTAAGCATCGGATGAGCATGTTTGTCATCAAGGTCACACCGCTAGTCCCTTTCTTTCCAACATAGTGTTAGAGGTAGGCTCTGCTACTGCGGCTTCTTTCGAGGACTGAACAGATCAAAACTTTCATTTGTTCTACTGGCACCTCCAGGTACATCATTCCTGGCAAGGAAGTAAACCCCAAGGGCAGGACAAAATAGTTGGGGCTTGGGAAAAGACAGTCTGGTGTTCAACGTTACAGATATGTTGATGATGATTGATGAGACGAAGAGAACGAGAAGAAGAAGAAAGAAGAAGGAAGAGAAGCCGAGGGATGATGATGATGATGATGATGAGTGACGACGATGGCGACGACGACGACGACCGACGACCGACGACGAGCAGAAACGAAAGAAGAAAGAAGAAGAAGAAGAGGAGGAGGAGGAGGAGGAAGAGGAGAAGGGCGGAGGGACGAGGAGGGAGGTGGAAGGAGGCGGAGGGAGGAGGGGGACGTGTTGACCATAGAGGACGGGAAGAGGATTTCAAAACGTAAAAGGGAATAGAGGAAGGAAGTAGGACGGTTGGTCAAGCATTTTAGGCACGAGTCGTTTTTGCCTTTCTTTTTTTTGTTGCCCCCAATTATGATCAAAATTTTTGATCAATTCGGAAAAAAAAAAAAAAAAAAGAAAAAAAAAGAAAAGGACTAAACAACACAAATTGATGCAGAATATTTAAAATCATTCTCCAAACACAACACACAACACACAACACACACACAACAAACACACACACACACACACACACCACACCACCCACACACACAACTAAAAACTCACCTTGACCGTCGAGAGAGGTTACACCATGACAGCAGGGGGTCAGGGGGCAGCTACACACAGCTGTTTGCCGCAGCTGGAAAGTCACAAATCTGGGCAATGGGACCTGGAGGAACCTGCGTTATGGGTTTTTTAAAAAGGGTCAACAGTCCAAATTGGTATGACGTACAGAAACAAACCTTAAAATATGTAGTAGTAGTGTAGTGTAGTAGAGTAGTAGTGTAGTAGTAGTAGTTGTTGGTGTGGTTGTGGGGTTTGTTGTTTTGTGGTGGTAGCAACATCAGCATCTAACCAGCAGCAGCAACCAGTTAGTAGTTGTAGCCGTAGTAGTAGTAGTTCTTATTTTCCCATAAGCTGTATATTAGTCAGTAAAAAGGACTCAGACTATTTAGCTTATCTACAGTCGAGCTGGAAACTGTGCCCCAAGTTACTGCTTGGACGCTGCTTTTCCAACAAGCTAATGGCAAGAGAGACTGGCATCCTCGACAACGCAGGACGGGGCAGGCAGCTTGAGTTTGCGATGCATCTCTGTCTGGCCTGTATTGTTGTAAGAGGGGGACAGCGCACACGTCTATCCAGACAAAGCAGCTTCACACTCGAGTGTGTGAGCAAAGCCTGGTTTAGTACCATCAATCGGTACATTGCAACCTGCACTCGTAAATGTCCAGCAGTTCAGATGTTCCGGTGTGGCGGAGATCATCATTCAGGGATATTGGTGATAGTCCTTGGCAACTCTGTCTCCCTAAATAGGCCAGTCGTGGAACCTCCTCTTGGTCTCTGTCTCTATGATGACATAACAGACAGACCAGACAGACAACACACCACACACACACACACCAAACAACACACACCAACGCGCGCGAGCGCCCGCCCCCCCCGCGCGCGCGCGCGCGCACACGCACGCAAAGCACGCACGCAACGCACTCATATACGCAGGCATCATCCGCGCTGCTGATTATTACGGCCATTTGAATAAGTGTATGTCTTGAATGCCCGAGATGAATTTGATGAGGTGGTTTGTAATTACTCAGTTCTATAAAATTTATTCAATTTCATTTAAGGTTTAAGTTTGGCTTCTTTTCACGAAGGTATCACGCAAGCCTTAACTACAGCACTTTAATCATGATGGCGGTCTTTCCGTGTGTTGTGCCACGGCGGTCGTCAATTTAGGCGTCTATGTGAGAAGAAGTAGTTTATACAGAGTGGGATGGGGTGCGGTTACTTAGACACCGAGGATCCGTAGACTGTCGTGCTGTGGACTATTCAACCTGGCCATCCAACAGATACAAGCAGGCCCCCAGCCGTAGCCCGTGGGTTTAATGTGACTGGAGGCGAGGATTCAAGGTGTGCACGTGTAGATTAGATTATGAACATTGGAAACCTATGGTAGGGATTGACATATTTCTGGTGAGCATGCCCGAAGTTGATCCCAGCGCCAGCAACCAAGCCAAACCATTTTTTTTACACTTTCTTCTGAAATTTCGTCGTCTTCTGTCTCTCTCTCTATTTTCCTTAAAAGAACTGGTGCACTACAAAAGGCGTCAGGTCATTCCAGCGTGCATGTTAAAAAAAAAAAGACGAAGAGAAGGCGGACTAAGCCTGGGGCCCCCTGCAACAAAAATTTGGCAGCAAGGGTTGCATATAAATATTTAAAAGGTTTGGTAAGGCACATGGCCAGGTTAAAGCGCCTAGGTAAGCATGACATATATGCGGGAAGTTGAAATAAACCAAAAAAAGTCAAACGTCAATCAATATGCAGCTCTCAAGATGTCTTCTCAATTGTTTTAAAAAGAGAGATGCATTTGGTGGCCATCTTGATGGCACCCGGACAGAGTGAGTCCCACAGCCTTACAGAAACTAGGATTACAAACGAATGTAAATGGCTGTCAATATTTGATGCAGGTATGGCATAAGATTGACCGCAACATCCTGGTGCTACTGTATTCAAGACTAGTTGTTCCATTGGGATATAATTAGTTCAGCTCTGCCTTTGAAGAAGGTATTCAGTTTTATAAAGCTTTCTTTCGTCTGGGGTGAGGGTTTCCATTATAATTTCATCATGTCTCTTCCTAATATTCCCTTTTTCTTGATTATGGTTCCCGGTTAACGAACAGTGCTGCTCTCTTCTGATCTTTTCGAGGTTACCCAATATCCTTTTTAGATCTGTAAGCATCCAAGGACCTGATGCAACCACATTCCAGTATGGTCTAACCAGCTGTTTTTACTAGCAGGTCGTCCGAACTTTTTGGTCGCTGATGTTCCTGGATAACAAAACAATGGACGCATAGATAAAGAAAAACTTTGTGTGCGGATGAGTTTAATGTTTATTATGTTATCTGGCAACTTTTCGTGTTTTGGACTACATATTTATTAATTCCTGTGGTTACTAATTCATCGCAAAGTAAAATCTACTGCCAAAAGAGACGTTTAGGACTGTGTTCTCTAAGAGCAGTGTGCTTTTTCACGATTTGATTAACAAACAAAGGGCCGAAACAAACTCCCATAAAACAGCCAAAAAACAAAACAAATCAGTTTGGATTTTCTTCGCAGGTATTTTGTTGGACGACAGAGTCGTTAACATCCCTCCAGCATTGTCAAAAAAACCGAATACCAACAGCATACAGAACTTTTGGGGGGCCAGGGGGGGGGCCACTGAAATGGTATTACACGTCCATTCGTTATGTAATGATATCTTATTCGGGCCTTTTGCGGCTTCGTTATTATTCTCTGTGGTCTTCTTCTCTTCTAGGTCCGCTATCATCATCATCAGTCATCTCAATCATCATCACCTCATCAGATTTTTCTGCTCTTCGTCTTCTTCTTCTTCTTTCTTCTTTTCTACTATGTCCGAATCACACTCACCAATATCAATGCATCAGATTCATACATCACCATTAGCATCATCAGCACCGTCATCATCATCATCATCATCATCTCTCATCGCTTCTATTTCTCTTCTTCTTTGCTCTTCTTCTCTTCTTTTCTTTTTTCTTCTTCTTCTCTCGTCTTTCATCTCATCATTCCTCCTCATATATACATCCCTCATCTTATCTTTTTTCCTAATATTCTTATTTCTGCTTTTTTCTCTGGTGATTTAGTTTTACCGTCTGTCACTTTTGTCATCAGTATTGAAACGGGAGGAAAAGTATGACAGGAACGGAAAGGGAGGGGCGGGGGCGGGGGTAGGGGGGCTCGGCGAGAGAAAGGGAGGTAAGGTTAATAATCTGTAACGGCTTCTTTAAATCAAAGTTGTCAGATTTTGGTCCCGTTATGGCTTTCTCCGTTCTGGCCATATTATTGTGGGCGCTATCATGGAGTATGGAGGAGCGCAACGAACCCCAGTGGGTTAATTTCCTTCAATTGTTTTCCAGGCATCAACTCTCTCAGGTGTCCACATACGTTTCCGAGAAGTGCCAAGTCAAGGTGCATAAGTTGCCTTGTTAGAAGGCAGGGAATTTAAAGGGAACTACGTTGTTGCCATTACTATGAGACCATACTTTATCTCCGACAGCGGTCTCCAGGGACAGGGGCTGGGTTTCCAGTGTGGAGTGTTGGTGACTGCAGAGTGTGACATCTTCACAGACCGGGCCTCGGCAAATGGTTGATCTCGCTGAGAGAAGGGACGGTTAACATCGGAGGGTTGTGGTACGGACGGGGGGTGGGGGGCGGGGGGTATTTGAAGAGGCGGTGGCTATGGAACGGTGGTCAACACCTTCTGGTTTGTTACAGGAACAGTCGACATACCAAACATGGCCAAATGACGCTGTCATATCAGCAAACAGGGACATTAGCGACAGCCTCCGCCATGACTGCTCACGCATCATCGTACAAGAGGGGAACAACCACTTCCTTCCAGCTGAATGACGGAACAAGCTTTTCGGGCGCTACTGCAGGACAGATCAATTTCAGGGAAAGAGGGGGGGGGGGGGGGGGGGGGGGGGGGTGGGGGGGGGGGGGGGGGGGGGGGGGTGGGGGGTTGGGGTGTGTTTCGGGGGGGGGGGCGTGTGGGTGTTGAGGTGTGTAGGGGGGTGTGGGGGGTTCTGGTGGCGGGTGGCGTGTCGCGCTTTATGTGGTGTCGTGTGGTGCGTGCTGGTCCGTCCTATTAGGCCACATATCCCCGTCCGGCCAAACTAGTTAGTTGTGGTATGATCGCTGTGTGTCTTTTCTGTACATCCGTTCATGACTAGACTGCTTACACGAGTTAGTTGCCAAAGCACAGGGCACGTGTTACTGATGATGGACATGCCTCTGGCGGGGGGAATGGGAAGGGAAGTCTGATGCAGGAATATGTTCCATATGCCGAAGCCAGTCTTTGTCAAGGGGGACTGCAAGACCGAGATCACAAGCAACGCAGTAGAGATCAACGTGTGCTGTATCTCAGAATATCAGGAATTTAATTGGGTTTGTTGGTACTGATTTCACTAACTTTTATATGTATTCTCACCCTTTCTTGCAATGGCAGGTCGTCTCTAAATCGGCAATCACAAGTGCTCCACAGCAACAGATACGATTCTTCCTAGCCAAAATTTGTCCTTCTTCTGACTCGATCTTGTGGACTCTGTCTGGACAGAGCGAACAAGGTTGTTATCCATGGGCGCATGGACACTGAGACACTGATCGCAGAAGCAGACGACATCAATGGGCCTTGTCACCGTTATGCCGTGTACGGGCGTGAGCACTCCGTTCGACCCACGAGAACAGTAATGCACGAGACGCCGCGGACACACACACACATTTTATGTTACACACACACACCAAGTTTGCATTATCTCCTCCACACACTGTAGTCACATGGGTCACATGACATATATATATGAGGCTATATATATATATATCCTATATAAAGACCGTATACCACTATGTAGATTAAGTGTATATATAGATCATATGTTAATATATTTGTGACAAACTTGCTCACCTTCAGGACTTTATCTCGGTTGTTCGATCATTAAGAAAGGTAAGTTAATAAGAACTCTATCTTGTACCCGCCATGCGGCTCAACTCCTCGCAGAGAACGGGGGGGGGCTAACCGAAAAGCAGCGACATAAAGTTTAAAAGTATGATATTAAACACAACGAGGATTCTAGAAACCAACAAAATTGTTTACGAGCTCTCATCAGGTATGCAGTTTGGAACGCGTGTTTTTTACCGGAGTTACATAGTGTGTGGGCTCCCTAGTATATAACAAGGCAACTGGATCAAGGAAAAAGGAAGAAAGCGCACAAACACTCAACATTGATGCTTTGGGACATGGGAAGGTACGCCAGGTGCGGAAAACAGCGAAAGGTCGGACGGTATGTATCCAACATCAGAAAAGAAAACAACTCGGGAAACCAAGTTCGGATTATACCAGGCCTCCACCTATACCAACACAATCAGGAACCATAACAATCAAGAAAAAAAACAAAAAAAAAAAAAAAAAACAAAAAAAAAATAAAAAAAAAAAAAAAAAAAAAAAAAAAAAAAAAAAAAAAAAAAAAAAAAAAAACAAAAAAAAAAAAAAAAAAAAAAGAACTGTTGTGCAAATCTCCCAAAATCAAAAACCTAAAAGTCAGAAGCGGAAGCAAAGAAAAGGGTTCGGTGAAACTACTTATTAGAAATCAGCATTGACCCCCTCACAACCACGTTATAACAAACCATATAGAGGAACATAATGACTACACACATCCTGTGTAAATAATCAAAAGTAAACCACCCCCTTCCCACAATATCATACTAAAACACTTATCCCCAATGGCCAAAAGAAAAAAGAGGGGGAGCGAGAAGAAAGAAGAGGTTATCTCCTTTGTGCATGTAACGAAAGCGGTAGAGTCAGTATTCAACCAACGCAGCAGCAGAAATACCAAGAACCGACGCAAAAAAGCGTGGTTTACAAACTACAAAAAAGTTAACAGGAATGGAATTTTCTACAAAAGAATCCAGGTACACCTCAAGGGATAACAACAACATGAAAACAAAAAAAAAAAAAACACAAGAAAACAACAGAACAAAAAAGACACAACACACATGGGATAACCCTCCATAGATGGAAGAGTAACAACAAAACACTGGGGGGGGGGGCGTGCGTGCGCGTGCGTGCGGCGTGTTTGTTGTGTGTGGTGTGTTTGGGTGTGTGGGTGTGTGTGTGCGACGCGCGCGCGATGCGCGCTCGCGCGTGGAGCGCTTACAAACTAACAGGATGAAAACGAAAAGGAACAAGAATTCTGACGGAAAAGACAGCTTGAAGGAAGATAGAATAAGAGTAAGATTTCAGTTGCGTGATTATGCCGAAGTCAGATGGTGGCGTCTTGCATTGTCCTGTGATGTCAGCGACGAAAAAACGGGGATTCAAAAGGGAATAATAAAAAACCGGAAAACAATGTGGTGCCGTGTGGTCTATGACCTGTAGTGAGTTCATCGAGTTTCATCTTAATATCAGTTTCATTGTGATCGGACCTCAAAACAACGGGGCGGGGATATACCAAATGTTCCCCGAGCTGGGGATGGTTTGGCCAATGCCGGGATGAAAAAAAACAAAAAACAAAAAACGGTCATACACACCAAACCCACTGGCTGTCGATATAGGCGTGTCCGAAGG
>JADBJO010026416.1:0-22551 GCA_016801955.1 Conus betulinus | reverse complement strand
TGGAGAATTTAATCCATAATGTTATCAACGTTTTACGAGTGAGTTCCCTTTGATGGAAAAAAGGTTAAGGAACCTAGCATGCAAGTAGGCGACGAAACGATGATGCTGACACGTGGCCAGTGTGGAAATCACCGTTGGAGAGTAGTGGACACTCAGCACACTCGTCCATTACACTCGCTCCTTGTCTGGTCTCGTCTTGTCTCGTTTTTGTCATATCTTGTATGTGTGGTACTCGTTTCGTATATTATAGCGTGATTTAATCGTCTTAGAATGTCAGTAATGCCAAGGTATTAAGTAAGGTTTACTTTTTTTTTGACCTGATTTTACTTTGGGTGAAACGGAATATCTGATTATTGATGCATTGCCCTTATGGCCTGGAACGACTGTGGGGACATTTATAGAGCTATCATAAATATCATGGAACGTCTGATTTCCCCATACAGTCCACTCCCACTCATGAACTGATGACTGGAAGTGACACCCCCCCCCCCTCCCTCCACTATTGCCTCCTCATGACTCCCACTGACCATGAACAAACATGTGTGAACATGCACTAGCCACCGTGGCGAAGTGGTTAGCGTCACGGTCTCCTGGCTGGGAGGTCAGGTGTCAAAATCCCATCAGAGTCATGTGGGTTTTTTCTGCCCTGACTGGCTCCTACCCAGAGTTGAATTTGCTGCAGTCGAGTATTGCTCAAATTTCCTGACCAACTCTGCAGGTGCCTGTATCTCTTGGGCCTGGTTGACGCTGGGATATATTATGAAAGAAAGCATAGAGAACAGCTCTGTTATGTAGTCTCAGACCGAAATGGAAATCCATAGCATCATTTAAATCATCGTCATTCTCATCAATCACCATAAAAAATGTCTCAAGTTGTGTGGCTCTTCATGCTCTGCTCTCATGGTGACCTCAGTTTCGATGTCCTCTCCACGTCTGTGGCTTGGTTTGGTTCCGTCAGGGTTACCAGTATTGGCGACTCCATAGGTTTGTCACTGGACGGACGTGGTGGCGCCCTCTGGAGTGAGAGCTCACTCATGCCAGCTCCACGACTAAGCAATTATCGTCGTCAGTAGGGGGCTTAGTAGTTGGTGTCCTGCGTATGTTACATCAGAACAGGCGCCACTGAACACCACCCGAAGTGACTCGGCAGCAGTGCAGTGTCTCCTCCGGTGGGTTTGCCTCTTGACGACGTGACGTCGACTGCTCCCTGTGGATTGCCAGTGCTGGGGCTCTGGCGGGGCTGACTGGGCTGTGGCTGTGGGTGGTGTGTCGGAATGAACGAGGTGGGTGCACTGCCTCTGAGGTGCCGCTTAGGTTGGGACAGCAACCCCCCCCCCCCCCCCCCCCCCCCCCCCCCAGTTAAAAAAAACATGTGTGAACACACCATTGATCTCTGGTACAGGGTGGGGTTTTCAGTGTTTTTTTCTGCCATGCATTCATTCTCCACGTTGAATCAGTAGACGCACCACTGTGCATCTTTAGGGATGTTCTAGACCTAGTTACATACGCCCACGAGGGAGCAGTCCACCAGTCTGTGAAGTATCGAATCCAGAGGGGGATTTCCGAGAAAAGGGTCTTCTTGTGTCTGTGACTTCAGTGCTACAAAATACTTCTTCCTCTATGGCCAGCAATTGAGTGAACCCCGATATCAGTGTGGCTGCAGTGTGAGGTGTTGTAGTGGGGTTGGTCCCACCCCGTTTAGGAACACTCTGCCAGTGGGCAACAAACTGTCCCTTTTTTTTTAAAAACAGTATCCGTTTTTGTTAGGAAATAGGCCCCGTTTGTTGCTAGTCGTGTTTCTGGCTTCATTTCTTCTTTTGGGGGACTAGTAATAGTGGGTCAGGGCATTTTGGACTTAACAGGTATCTTTGGGTGTTCTATGCTTATTATCGTTTTTTAATTTGTGTGTGTGTGTGTGTGTGTGTGTTGTGTGTGTGTGTGTGTGTGTGTGTGTGTGTGTGTGTGTTCTTTTTGGCCCTGTAGGGTAGTTAACTCTTCATAGGGTACTCTCCTCTTCTATACCCTTCTTTTTCTCTGTACACTCTGTCTATTCTCCCTGTTTTCTGATTGGCCCTGAGTTTCAATAGGTATGTGGTTGTGTATGTGTGTATGAAAGACTAAAGTGTTGTTTATGTCGTGTACTCTTGGCTCTTGTGCAGAGTGGTGAATGTGGACCTAACTCCCGACTCTGAGGTCCCTTATTGAATCCGACACACATACACTCTCTCTCTCTTTACCCACAAAAGCATGCCTTTCCAATTGTATTCAAGAAAACAAAGATCATTCTTGTCCCTAAAACAAAACTCATGGAAATCAACAACCATAAATCCCACATTCCGTATATCAATTTCATCTAAATCTGTCGAAAAACACGCACACAAAAATTTCTCATGTTACGTGGAAATCCACACTTTGCAGTCTGGTTTTAGACCAGGAGAGGTAGGCTTGGAAGTCCAGCGTTCAGCTTTTGTCCATGAAAGGCTTAAAAATGGGATGCGTTTGTGGATGAGTGAGAAGTGTCCCTGTATTGGTGGAGAAAGTTGGAAGGTCTGTTTGTGTGTATGCATGTGCGTGCCCGCGCGCGCGCGCGCGCGCGCGCGCGCGTGTGTGTGTGTGTGTGTGTGTGTGTGTGTGTGTGTGTGTGCTCTCCCACATCGATTACAATTAATGCATTCTTTCTCTGTCTTACAGGGCTTCCATTAGGTGGTAAATGTTACAGTAGCTCAATATTCTACATGAGCAATGGAATATATGACCACAAGATAAAAACATGTTATACGTTATTGGTGTTAACTTTTCTCTCTTTGTATCGCGCGCGCGCACAAACACACACACACACACACACACACACACACACACACACACACACACACACACACACACACACACACACAACACACGAGAAACATACACAAATACACACACACACACACAAAATACGCAAACACACACACACATACACAAACACATACACCCCCAAAACTCACGCATACTTGCGTGCGCGCACACACACGCGCACACACACGCATGCAAACACGCACATAAGAATACACACATGTACATAAACACAAAAGAAAACAGATGCAAATTCAACAGTCATGTTAAGTGCGTCTGCGGTGAGGAAATAACACCTGTCCATGTTATTCTGCACTGTTAGCATTTGAAATCATTTTTACCCACTTCGATTTGTGATTCAACGGTTTCAGATTCATCTTTCAAGAATATTATATTGAACGATTTGCTTATGCTAGATGTTGTTAAAGGCTTAAAACGGAGCCCAGTGGGCTCATTGATTTAATGTTTACAAATGTTTTGAGTATGTTATTGTTGTTAAGATTTCATTTTTGAAGGGAAATGGTAGGGAGGTTCAGATATAGGAAGACGGGAGTTTTGTTGATTGTTGTTGATTTTTTTTTTTTTTCGTCTAATATCACAGCATTGTGAAAAGACGTTAAAGAGAAGAACGAACAAAAGGAAAATACCCCCCTCTCTCTCTCTCTCTCTCTCTCTCTCTCTCTCTGACCCCCTTGCTTACAGATGTGTCAGTAACGACATAACACACTTCCGTCATGCTGCATACAAACTGCCATTCACAGTTACACCTCCCTGTCCCCTTCTTCGCCTCCCCTCCCTGACAAAAGCTAGCCAGCACAATCATCGGAATTTTCATGTAACATTTTTTTTTTTCTATAAACGAGTCGTAAAGAATAAAATCTGGAAAAAAAAGGACAATTACCCAACTGTGAAATAACAAAGGCTGCTGTTGTTTTTCATGATAGTGAACAAGTTGTAAAAAAAAAATTCTACATTGGAGAGTGGAACAAGACGTTAAAGGTTTTCATCCACTTTGCTTTGCTTTGCTTGAAAACATCCTTCCACCAAAAAACATGTTTTCAGACAGACCTGACATTACGTTTCAATCTGTAACGAAATTAGTCACTGTCCAGGGAAGCACGATGTATGATACATTAAAAAAAAAAGTAGAATTGTAAGTCATCCAACAAAGAGCACAAACAACGTACAAGACAAACACGACGCATTTGACCTCTTAGGTCTTCTTCAGCATGACAGTCAGCAGTCACCGTAACTGATAACGTTACAAGACCAAAGGCCTTAACAAAACCAATTCGTGCGTTGTAGTATACTGGCTACGTTTTGTACACATAACGATACTCTTACTTTTATGTGTTGATTTCCCTGAATGTGACAACAGAAGGCGTGTCAGGGGTCAATGCTGCACTGTGTGATGTATCTGTGCACAGGTATCAATGTGGGTGATGAGTGCTCAGAACCAGTGGAGCAGTTCTGCATTCCTGGGACAGTCTGCAGCACTGATGGAATTTGCAGTAAGCTCTCTCCTTCCCTACCTCATCTGCCTCTCCTTGTCTCTCTCTCTCTCTTTCTCTCTCTCTCTGGCTGTCTTTGCTCATAGAAATATGCCTTTCCAATGTCATTCAAGAAAGCAAAGACAGTACCTGTTCCTAAAACAACAATCATGGAAATTAACAACCAACTATAAACTCCAAACCTTATATCAATGTAATCTTAGCCTGTCAAAAAACATGCACACAAACATTTTTCAAGTTACGTGGAAATAACCTCACCCTTCTTTTATAGTCTGGTTTTCAACACGAAGAGGTATGCTCGGAAGTCCAACATTCATTTTATGTTCCTGAATGGCTTAAACAAAGGGATACTGTTACGGATGGTGTAGTGCTTTTTGTATGACTGTCTGACTCTCAGTTTGAAAAGTGTGCATGCGTATAACTATTTTCCCCAACACACACCCACCACATGAACATGGACAGCTAGACAACACACAAGGTATGCTTATTTCATTTATATGCTGCCTGAACCATCAAACATAAACACACATCAATACAAATCGGTACAAAATCGATACAGGCTACCACCAGCAAGGGCCTTGAACAAACACAGGGAGCCTCAGCCATCGCTCTCAAGACTGACACATTGAATAATTCTCACTAGCACTGTAAGTAGTGTCCCAACAGACATAAACCACACAGCTGGCTGCAACAAGCCCAAGTCACAGTTTTCATACGGAAAGCAGAGAGCCGCTCACCAATACAGTTTGAAGTCCCACAGGGTACACCCACACAGAAGATCATGTTGGACTATCCACCTGGCCGTCAGCCTCTCCACGTTGTCTTGACGGAGAATCCTCAGGTCACAGTCTTCACACGGCAAGTAGAGCCACTCACGAAAGCAGTTCAAAGTGCGTAGCTACACCCACACAGAAGATCACGTTGGAGTACTGACCTGGCGGTCAGCCCCTCCACGTCGTCTTGACAGAGAATCCTGAGGCCCTTTACCACACACTTGTACTACTGGCCTTGTGGCCAGCCTCTTCCACATCGTCTTGACAGAGAATCCTGAGGCCCTTTACCACACACTTGTACTACTGGCCTTGTGCCAGCCTCTTCCACATCGTCTTGACAGAGAATCCTGAGGCCCTTTACCACACACTTGTACTACTGGCCTTGTGGTCAGCCTCTTCCACATCGTCTTGACAGAGAAATCCTCAGGCCCTTTACCACACACTTGTACTACTGGCCTTGTGGCCAGCCTCTTCCACATCGTCTTGACAGAGAATCCTCAGGCCCTTTACACACACTTGTACTACTGGCCTTGTGGCCAGCCTCTTCCACATCGTCTTGACAGAGAATCCTCAGGCCCTTTACCACACACTTGTACTACTGGCCTTGTGGTCAGCCTCTTCCACATCGTCTTGACAGAGAATCCTCAGGCCCTTTTACCACACACTTGTACTACTGGCCTTGTGGTCAGCCTCTTCCACATCGTCTTGACAGAGAATCCTCAGCCTCTCCACATTGTCTTGACAGAGAATCCTCAGCCTCTCCACATTGTCTTGACAGAGAATCCTCAGCCTCTCCACATTGTCTTGACAGAGAATCCTCAGGCCTTTACTACACTCTTGTACTACTGGCCTTGTGGTCAGCCTCTTCCACATCGTGTTATGGAGACAGTGGCTGGGGCATGGGTTGTACCCCCACACCGGTGGTTACCACTTCCAGGCTGGACTCAGGGGCCTCACCATTTTTTCTCTTTTTTGCTGTCCTCGGCTTTGTCTTACGTCATGTTCTTATGTAATCTTACGTTAACGTCACAATTTACGTTGACGTCACAGATACGTTTGTGGATGAATGGAAACTACCCCTGTATTGGCGAAGAAAGCTGGAAGGTCTCACTTCCAGCAGACATTTGCAGCTGCAGGTGAACCACAATGTTGGTTGTCATGAGGTGTTCTATTTCTCCATTGGCTTCTGGACGTAAAGGCGTGATTTTGCGATGGTCGAGACGAAAAAGATAGGTCGAAATCAGTACACGCATGTCCAGGGAATGAAGATCTGCAATGGATTTAACCAATTTGGGAAATGCCTGGTGAACAAAAACTGTGGTCTGTTACAAAGTACACGCTTGAAATATGTCGAAAGAAGGATTTTAACCTCTGGATATCGGTTGCATTCATCAATGACTCCCACCACATAATCACCAGGCGTTTACTGACCTGTAAAGTCTGTTGTGACACTGTGCCAAGGTTCAGGGGGTCTGCATTAGGTACAAGAAGTTCACATTTCATAGGACTTGGATAGAACGCCTGACATAGAATACAATTGTTGACTGAACTTTTCACAAGTTTGTGAATCCCAGGGAAGCACTCTTTCTCGTGTATACATATTTCTGTGATCTTCATAATCCCTTGTTGAGCCTGATATGTCATGTCAAGGAAGCCTTTCAAGATGAAACCATCATGTACAATGAGCTTTTCTTCCAATGAGCAAAGTTGACATTTTGACATGACCAGTGTCTCCACTATATGGCACGCATCACTTTTTACAGCTTTATGTCTTTCTGTGTTGCTGTCTTCACTTCTTCTAGTGTCATAACATTGGGAATACCATTACATGCCACATGGTTGGGATGTGTGCTTCTCCAGCGTTCTAATGAAAGGGTCTGATTGATGACTGATGGTTGACGTAGACTGTTGGGTTAAAATCGTCCTGTCCAGGACGAGATTTCAGTGTAAGGCCATGCGCATGAGATGGAGACGCCATATTGTGATGCGTGTAGTCACAGGTCTGTTACTGAAAACGAAACCAGGATGAGGCTTGCAGTCAGTGGTGATTGTAAATGAACCCTACAGATAGTAATGGTAATGTTCTAGACAAAAAACTAACTTTAAGCATCTCTCTGTCAACGTGAAAGTATTTTTGCTTTGTGTTTGTGAGAGCACGTCTTGTGCAGCAGATGAGTTCCTCTACTCTGAGTCCAAATGGCACCTAGTGCAACCAGACTAGCATCTACCGCAACTTTAGCGCGCGTTTGTCAGAATCAACGTAAATCATCACATTAGCACGCTTGTCAGGATCAAAGTAAATCAGTACATAATCATCAGTGAGTGTTTGTTTCAAACTGCTGCAATCTGTTCTTTATCTTTGGACCACCGCTTAGAAATGTCTTTTCTTGTCAGTCTTTGAAGAAATTCTGTCACTGTGGCATATCTAGGAATGATCCATCAAATATACTGAGTCATTGTCGCACACTGCATTGGCAACACTCAATCGCACACACGGCATTTTGGCTCCATACTTGCGCATCTACTTCATTCATCCAAAGGAGAGAGTGGGCAAACAATTCACTTTTTGAGCTCCCTTTACCGAAATTGGCGACAAAGCAATACATACAAAAACAGCTTTTTTTTGGTTTGTACTTATATTCAAAACGTTTAATTCACTAGATTAGTAGCTGCACAACTCCATAGAGGCAGCTCGTTTTTCTTCCTTTTAAACACAAACACATTCAGATATTACACTTCTTGTTCATCCTTCAAATACTCCATTTCTCATCGTTTCTCCTTTCAAACATATAAAAGAATTGCCTTGGGAAATGTTTTCTTTGTAAAAAAATTCCCCCCAGGATATTAAGTTTCCAGGACGCTTATCACCAACGGTTGGGATGTTGAGGTTTTCTGATAAGAAACCCCGAGTCCTAACGTTAGCTTTGGAACATGTAAGTTTTTGTTGTTGTTTTTTTGTTGTTGACATTCTACACAAACACGATACATGAACATACTCACGCATTTGTAGTATTCTGCCTCCAGCACACGCCTCCTCGTTACGTGGTGTCGTTTATTTCTTTTTTTTTTTCTTATTAATCACATCAACCATGCACGTTTTCTTATCAATAGTTTTATTTTCTCTCTATGTATCAGTTATTCCCCAACTGGCAGCTTACCTATAGGGAATCATATTGTGACCAACATAATCCCTAGCAGATTTCTGTCAGCACTGCAACAAAATTCGACCACTCACAGGCCACATGGAAAACTAGGTTTTCCTTTCACCACCCCCGAGGTTGACAATAAGCTACCAGCTCGACCCAAGCCCCGCACCCTTCCCTCCAGTCTGACAACCCTTTGTCAGCCGTACATATCGGGAACACACACCCGTCCTACAAAACAGTAAGCCTCTCTCATCAATCAAGTGCCTCAGGATCCAATCAACGACAAGAAAAGGTTAGGGATTAAAACACTGTTTGCATATGGTGTTGTCGCCGCATCAAATGTTTAAAACGTCATGACAGTCGTGTCTTGGAAAGATCAGTGTTCGTCAGTGTTCTTAGGTGAAAGTGTATTGGTCATTGTTGAAACCTTCTCTGGGTCAGGAGAAACTCCTGTGCTGCTGACCACGTAACAAAAAAAAAGACACGGCTTGTCAACAGATAACTCACACGTTTCTTTGTTTGGCTTGCTACTTCAGTCATTGTGCTTCTTCAGTGTGGCATGAAGACTGCCATTGCTTGTTGTTGTTTCCATCATGTTATCATCTGGCAAGTGTATAGCCCCTGGTATGACTTGAAGAAGATTTGCAATAACATTCTGAAAAGCTTCTGATGCTGCGTTGACGCCAAATAGACCACCTTGTATGGAAAATATTGTAACTTATTGACTTTCTTTATTGAGCTCATGCTAATGATAAGCAATGCGGAAGTCAGTTTGGAAAATATGGTTGATCCTTTAACCTCTGCAATGAGATCACCTAGTGTAGACATAGGATGTTTTTTCTCTTTTTTTGTCACATTGTTTGGTTCTCGCATATCAACACATATGTGGACACCAGCGTGTTTCTACTAGCAACTATGATGGGACTGACCCATTGAGTTTAACCACTGACCTTCTGAATGAAGTACAGCTTATCGAAACGTTCACATTCTGCCTCAACGTCTTTTTGAACATGAAACAGATTTTTTTTCTGTGACACCGAGTGACAGGTTATACATCTGGATCAATGTGAAGATTGATACCGATGCCAAAGATTTTGCCATGACCTTCACCGAACATCTTTGACTATTGTTCAACATAGGCAAGATGCTTCCAGGGTCATGGAAGAGAGAAAAGGGCAAAGTGTACAGTATTTAACTTTTGTGCAGTCTCGGCGCTCAAGAGATTGTCATACATTTGCTTTCCATCAGTTATGACAACACCAAATTGTGTTCTTGATGACCTATCATTTTGACTGATGTGTACATTAAAATGACCAGCTACAAGAAGTGCCAATCCATCTGTATGAATGGACGTCTAGCGATAGCGGAAACAGTTTTGGGATTCGGATTTAGTTTGTTAAACAAATCATAATCCAATGTATGTATGTTCGCGCCTGAATCAGTGAAAAACGTGATTAGTGTGTTTTGAATGTGCATGACAAAAGTGGGAGTCTTGTTTTTTTCGCAAAGCAAAGACATACTGTTCATCCCTGTTTGTATTTTGTATGTTGCGTTCAACTTCATCGCGTAGACTGCATTCACCTTCAGTCTCTTGTACGATACAGCTTGCCTTTGGTTTTGTAGACTCTCACAAACTGTTGAAAAATGTCCCATATTTCAACAGGTTCTACAGTGCTTGCCTCTTGCAGGACAGGGAGTTCAATGAGGAAATGTACCACCACAGTAAAGGCAGATTTGTGTGACTTAATGTCCATTACTATGTCGTGTAAATGTGTCGTCCACCAGCACAACAAATCTTACAAATGGCCATATTGTGGTTTGATTGGTTGTTTGATTTTTTTTTTTTTTCTGAGTGTATTCTGGACAAATATTTCTTAATTATAATCACAGTGATCAATGAGATGCTTTCGATTCTAACAACACGGAAATGTTAAAAAGGAGGGGGGAAAGCAAAGGAAATGTGCTATGTGACGGTTGACTGACTGTCCTGTTGGAAGGTAGGAATGTGAGTGTTCTATGTATGCTAAAGCCTATGTCGATAGAATTTTTGTCTGATGTGAGATAAAGAGAAACTTTTAGTGTTGCAGGGGACTTGGCGGGATAATTTACGTATTGCGTCTTCTTCTCCCGGCCCTTTGTTTTGTGTCCCCCCCCCCCCCCCCCCCCGCCAGTTCTCCCGCCCCCCCCCCCCCCCCCCCCCAATACCCAACGATCTCATCCTGTGCTCTCCCGAGTATGGCACACGCTCCCCCCCCCCCCCCCCCCCCCAACACACACACACACACACACGCACACACACACACACACACACACACACACTTCTGTCGATGGTGAAATGGCCTTCTCTTCCATTCAGTATTCGCACGGAAGCGGAGTATAACCACAGAATAGTTTTTCTTTTCCTCCTGAAAGGTGCAAAGTTTAGATATCCCTCTGGATTTGAGAGACTGGACTGACTACCTTTGAACAAAATTACAAATGGGCATTGTATATTTGTGTGGGATATACTTACGGTAAGATGAATAGATGTTAGTAAACAGATGTTGAAATTAGTGACAGATCAAGGAAATGTGTTATCAGAAAACAGATGAAATGCTAGACGTGACCAGACCATACTACGAGCATTTGTATATAAAAAAAGAGACATAATCGATATCGATATTAGCAAGTACATGCTAAATCTACCACAGTTAAATAAAGACGAATAAGAACAACTGGAAGGATTGATTACCATCCAAGTAGCATCAGAAGCCATGAAGAACTTGCAGAATGACAAAAACGCTGGCACAGATGGAATGACAGTCAATTTCTATAAGTTCTTTTGGACACAAACACAGATGAGTTTGTAGTCAGATCTTTAAACGAAGGTTTGTAAACAAAGAGATGTCAGCACAGGAATAATCACGTGCCTACCAAAAGCAGACAAACCAAGAGAGTTTTCAAGAAACAGGAGACTGATTTCATTGTTAAATGTTTCATACAAAATAGGCGCCACATGTATTGCTAATGGAATTAAAACTGTTCTACCTCATTTAATTACTGAAGATCAAACAGGTTTTATTCCTTGACGATATATTGGAGAAAATATAAGAACAATGTTTGACTTAATGTTTTACCTTGAGAAACATTTTATACCTGGTTTACTAGTATCAGTTGACTATGAGAAGGCGTTTGATTCGATAAACTGGTCATATATATGAATAAGGTACTTAAAGCTTTTGGATTTGGGGAAAATATATGCTGCTGGGTTTCAACATTTTATGAAAATATAATATCTTTTGTGATTGTGAACGGGAAAGTATCTCAGGGTTTTGAAATACAAAAAGGATGCCATCAGGGCGATCCGATTTCACCATATTTTATTTCTTTTGTGTGCAGAAATTTTAGCATGTAAAATCAGGGAAGACAAGAGAATAAAGGGTATCACAATACTCGATACGGTTTTCAAGATTAGCCACTTTGCAGATGACACAGTATTTACATTAGAACGAGATAAACTGTCATATGAAAAGTTGTTTGAGACTCTTAGAGAGTTTGAAGCTTTTCAGGACTTAAACTGAATTATAAAAAACCTGTAAACGTATGGATAGGAAGACTGAAGAATTCAAAATGTCAGTATCTGTCCGAAAGGAGAATGAAATGGAACCCACCCAATGTAAAATATTAGGAATTTGGTTCACAGACGGTATATCAAAAATGACAGAAATCAACATGGCAGATAAATTTAATGAAGTCAAACAATTGTTCAGAATTTGGTCAAACCGTATATGTACACCCCTAGGTAGGATTGCAGTACTGAAGCCCATGATACTTTCAAAACTTCCATACCTGTGGATTGTGTTACCAAACCCTCCCCAAACAAAAATAAACCAGCTTCAGAAACTATGTTTTGAATTTATATGGCATAGAAAAATACTAACAAAATCAAAAGGAAATATGCGGTACATGCTGTCGAAAATGGAGGTATAGGTGTACCCCACTTAGAGAAATATATGCAAGCCCAAAAATTGATCTGGGTAAATACATAGTATTATATGACAAGTCCAAGTGGGAAAAAATATATTAAGTGCTATGTGCCCAGAAATAGATTTATTTGACGTTTGCAGACCTAAAAAAAATCTCATTGAATAAAGTAATGAGTTTTGTAAAGAAGTTTTCACTTCATACGTTAACTTTGCAGAGCAGGTACAATTGATTAATTCGCATGAGGTATTAGCAGAGCCGTTATTTTGTAATGACAAGTTCAGACATTGTAATGAAGTCATAAATTTAAAAAAAATGGGTAGCAAAGCAGATATGCCTAGTTAAAAATGTTGTCAATAAAGATGGACGTTTTCTCGATTGTAGAATGTTCTCTGAAAAATATGATGTTGCAGTAAATTATATGGATTATATGGGATGTATATCATCAATTAAAAAAGTTATTTAAGATGTACAAATATCAAAATAACGAACAATAACTATAATCCAAGAACAAAAGCACAGTAAATGATATCTGGAGTTATAAAAAATAGGAAATCTTCTACAGCATTCTCATAGAAAAAAATAACCATCTTTGATATTAGCTCCTTTGCAAAATGGAAAAATAAACCAAGCTGTTTTTGTAAATTGGGAGCAAGTATTAAAGCAACTAAAACAATTAAAGGAATTACACTAAAATGGTTCCAAAAAAGACTTGTCATAATATTCTTGTTACAAATCACATTTTAAAGAAGATGGGAATTCTTGTCAGCGATCTGTGCACATTCTGCGAAACTGACAGATTCAATCCAACATTGCATATGGCGATGTCAGGTTGCAAAACGCTTTTGGGGGGAATTGGGAAAAATATTGAAAAAATGATGTGAATATTGCAGCAGAACGGAACTCATTATAGAGCTGGTTCTGTTTGGACACGATAAACATAAGAAAACAGATGAGGTGTTGGACCACATTAGTTTAAGGGCTAAACATTATACTATATACAGATGTAGAATAAACAAAATAAAACGTACTATCAGACACTTCCTGAAAGATACTAATAACATATGTAAGATAGAAAAATATAATCATTGTTTAGACATGAAGTACATGGCATTTAACAGAAAATGGTGTCCCTATGAAAAACTTGATGTTTCTAATGTAATGGCATAAAGGAGGGGAAAACCAAGATGGCAGTAACCGGTAGACAGCAACAGCTACATTTAAGACATTTCAGACAACTCTTTCACGATTGTGTAAAATTGTATCTAACGACTGTAACCTGCATGATCAGGCATAGCAGATGTACATGTTCCTTAACTGCCTTATAGACGAAAAAAGTAGTATATTTTGTGACTCGTTCCTTACTGGTCCCCCCCCCCCCCAACTGAACTGGTAGAATGCTTTTTGCCTAGTATGTCTTTGTGTGTGTAAGTCATTATTTCTCTACCCCCTCCCCCTTCCCCCTTCTTGATTTTGCATATTCATTCATATGCCGATTTTTAACACGTGTTTGCTGTTATTTTTGGAAAAAAAAAAACACGAAAAAATATTATATTAAAAAAAAGATGTCTGATCACCTAATAGTCTTGACCAGCCGGTGTGTGTGTAGAGCTCCCTCTTTATTCAATATCTGAACCACTGTTAGTCATGACACGTTCTTTATGCTACGGCATACAAACTGCCATTCATGGTTACGCAACCCTCTCTCCCCTTCTCGTCTTCCCTCCGTGAAAGTACAGCCACCTACATCACCAGAATCTTTGAGTAACTCTTTTCCTGTAAATGTCTCGCAAAGAATGAAATCGGGATTCTTTTCAAGACGGCGAAGTTGTCTAACATTTCTCCATCAAAGGAGAGTGGAACAAGACGTTTACTTCAGGGGGTTTTCATCCATTTTGTTTTGCTTTGGGTGAAAGCATCTTTACACACACACACACACACACACACACACACACACAAAGAAAAACAAGTTTTCAGACAGACCTGACGTTACATTAAATTTAAATATTTGACGTAAATAATTACTCTCCAGTGAGCCATTATACATAATGTTGAGAGACGAAGGGCTTGGCCAACGAATTGACGTGTTTGTAGTATACTGGCTATATGTCTTGTACAGATGATGACACCTTTACCTTTATATGATCATTTCTTGACTGTGTCAAAAGAAGGCGTATCAGGGAACAATGCTGTACACTGTGATGTGTCTGTGCACAGGATTCAAGGTGGGTGAGCTGTGTCCAGACCCCTATCAGCAATTCTGCGTTCCTGAGGCGGAGTGCTTTAGTGCAATCTGTGGTGAGTTCTCTTCCTCCCCTCCCTCCTTCCCTCCCTCCCTCTCTCTGTATGCAGAAACATGCCTTTTGAATAGCACTCAAGACCGGAGACAAAGTACCTGTTCGTAAAACCAAAGAACTCACGGATATTAAAAACTATAAACTCAAATCCCTTATATCAATTTTGTCTAACCCTCTCCAAAAACAGGTATGTAGAATTGTCTTGAGTGACTTGGGAATAGCCTGTTCCGCACGTGCAGTCTGGTATTCAACCCGAGAGGTAGGCTGGAATGTCCGGTATTCATTTTTCGTCCAGGAAGGGTTTCTAAGGGAGATAAGTGGGTGGATGATCGAGGTGTGCCCCTGTATTGGCGAAGACAGTTGGAAGCTCGCATTTCCAGTTAACAGTTCCAGCTTCTGAGTAACAAGTATGTTTGTTGCCGTGAAGCGTTCTGTTTCTCCGTTAGCTTCTGGACGTAGGGGCTTCACTTCGTAATGGCCCAAACCAAAACTATACTAGTCACATAAAGTTAAGCACAGGCCTTTGCACACAGGGGGTTGATTCATCCCTTCAAAAAACATTGTTTTTTTTTTTTGTTATGCGGCAACCAATGATGGAATCTCACACAGCAGTGTGTAATCCAGCCTGTGTCAACTGGTAGTGCGCACGGGGGTCTTGGTGACCTCGTTACCGCGCGGGATAAAAAGTGCAAAGTTGCGTTAACTGTGCCTGTTTTGCATCAAGCTTGCTGGCGACACAAGATGTGTAAAATGAAAAATTCTTTTTTCCCGTGCAAGAGCAGTCTCTCAAGTGAGTTTTATGCCCCTTTCTTTTGGCTGTTTAAGCGCGGGGTTGGTTACTGTCAGCCCTTTTCACATGCCACCACGAAGAAAACTTAGCACCTTTGACAAAACCAGGGCGATTGCGTGGATACAAGATGGCATTGCAAAGGCTGAAGTGGCGCGACGACTTGGTGTGCATCATTCAGTTATTGTTAGACTGAATCAGCGTTTTAGGGCGACCAACAGCGTTGAAGAGAGGCCACAGGTCGGCCTAGGCAGACTACTCCCAGAGAAGATCGTTTCATCGAGAGGCAGGCCCTATTGCAGCGGGGGATACCACTTCCACCAGCATCCAAAGGCAGCTTCGTATGGCAAATAACACCATCCCAGCCGTCAAGCCATACGAAACCGTCTTCACCACTTCGGCCTCAGATCACGTCGCCCAGCTGTTCGACCACGACTGCTAGCAGCCCATAGGCTGGCTCGCCGAGCTTTCTGCCATCGTCATGTGAGATGGAACCAACAACAGTGGTCCCAGGTCCTCTTTTCAGATGAGTCGCGGTTTAGTCTTGAACACAATGACGGCCGAACTAGAGTTTGGAGGCGTGTTGGTGAACGTTACATTGATGCAGCTGTTCGCCAGACCAGGGCCTTTGGGGGAGGATCTGTTATGGTATGGGGTGCCTTCAGCCTCCACCACAAGACACCACTCTACCATATTGATGGAAACCTCACAGGCATCCGCTATCGGGATGAAATCCTGGCGCCTTTCGTTGTTCCGACCATGCAACGGATAGGACCCATGGCAGTCTTCCAAGACGACAATGCTCGGCCACATAGGGCCCGGGTGGCCGAAAACTTCATTGTGCAGGCCAGCATCAACAGGATGATCTTCCCGGCGTATAGTCCCGACCTCAATCCCATCGAGCATATGTGGGATGAGTTGGGGAGACGTGTGAAGGAGAACCATCCACCTCCCAGAGACCGCCAGGATCTCTTCCAAATGCTGCAACTGGAATGGCAGAGAATCCCTCAGAGGATCATCAGAACACTGGTCAACTCGATGAGGAGTCGCTGCGTGGAATGTCTCGCCAATGGCGGTGGCCACACCCACTATTGAAATGATTTTGTGAACTGAACAGATTTTGCGAACTTTGATTTCGACCCATCCTCTGTTTAATTGTCTGTAAATCAACAACCGTTCATTCGATCCCAATGAAATTCAATGTACGTTGGAACAAGATAATGAATTAAATCTGTTCCCCGGGGACATGCAAACTGTGCTTAACTTTATGTGACTAGTATATATGGCCAAATCAGTCAACTCACGTCCATGGAATGAAGATCCGCTGTGGGTTTCACAACTTTGGGAATGCCTTGCTGAGCACAATTTGTTGCCCAGTTTGCTAAGTACACACTTGAAATGAGTTAAAACAGGATTTCAACCTCTGAATATTGGTTGTAATCATCAGTGATTACCACTACATGGTCACCCATTAACAATGGACCTGAAATGCCTATTGCGACACTGTGTTCAGGGGGAAGTGGAGTAGGAACAGTGAGTTCACATGAGAGTGGGACATGGATAGGACGCGCTGACATGGAACACAATTCTTGACTATTATTTTCCAAAAGTTTGTGAATCAAAGGGAAGCACGCTTGTTCGTGTATACATAGTTTAATCATCACAATCCCTTATTGAGCCTGATGTACTATGCCAAGGAAGCCTTTCAGGAACAATGAACACAGTCATGACAACAATGTCTGATGTGAGATGACGATCATAATGAACACAGCCATGACAACAATGTCTAATGTCAGTGTGGAGACGATGACCTCTGAAAATCAAACCGTCATGCACGTAGAGTTCTTTCTGTGAAACGATCAAAGTCGCGGACATTTTCGCCTGACCAGCGTCTTCTCTATAAGGCAAGCGTCACTTTTTACAGCTTGGATATTTCTGTGTTGCTGTCTTCACGTCTTCTACTGTCATAACATTGGGAATACCATTACATGCCAATTGGTTGGATGTGCTTCTCCAGCGTTCTAATGAAGGGATCTGATTGATGGCTCACGGTTGATGTAGACAGTTGGGTTAAAATCGTCCCGTCCAGGACGAGATTTCAGTGTAAGGTCATGCGCATGAGATGGAGATGCCATATTTTGATGCGTGTAGTCGCAGGTCTGGTATTGAAAACCAGACCCAGGGGAGTCTTGAGGTCAGTGATGATTGTGAATGGACCGTAGAGATACAAATGGTAATGTCCTGGACCAAAACCAAGTGCAAGCATCTCTCTGTCAGTCTGACAGTATTATTTTTTTTATATGTGTATGTGAGAGCATGTCTTGCACAGCAGATGATTTTCCCACTCTTAATCGAAATGGCACCTAGTGCAACTGGATTAGCGTCTACCGCAACTGTAGCACATTTGTAGGGATCGAAGTGTTCTTCATCTTTGGACCACCGCCAAGATATGTCTTTCGTTGTCAGTCTTCGAAGCAGTTCTGTCACTGTGGCTTATCCAGGAATGAACCTTAAGATATTCTGAGTTGTGTCCTGGAGAGATCAGTGTTCGCCAACGTTCATAGGTGAAGGAGTGTTGTTGATTGTCGAAACCTTCTCTTGATCATAAGAAACTCCTCCCTCTAGTGCTGAACACGTAACCTCCCCCACCCCCCCAAAAAAAAAAAAAAAATGATTCGGCTTGTCAACAGAAAATTCATGTTTTTTCTTTTCTTTGGCTCGGCATCACAGTCATTGAGCTTCTTCAGTGTTACATGGACACTAGCATCACGGTTTACTTGCTCTTTTCCAACATATCATCTGGCAAGCTTCTTGCGCATGGTATGTCTTTAAGGAGATTTGCATTAACATTCTGAAAAAACTGAGTACAGCCATGACAACAATGTCTGATGTTAGTGTAGAGATGACGGTCATAATGAACACAGTCATGACAACAATGTCTGATGTGAGATGACGATCATAATGAACACAGCCATGACAACAATGTCTAATGTCAGTGTGGAGATGATGATCATAATCAACACAGCCATGACAACAATGCCTGATGTCAGTGTGGAGATGATGATCATAATCAACACAGCCATGACAACAATGTCTGATGTCAGTGTAGAGATGATGATCATAATCAACACAGCCATGACAACAATGCCTGATGTCAGTGTGGAGATGATGATCATAATCAACACAGCCATGACAACAATGTCTGATGTCAGTGTAGAGATGATGATCATAATCAACACAGCCATGACAACCTTGCCTGATGTCAGTGTGGAGATGATGATCATAATCAACACAGCCATGACAACAATGTCTGATGTCAGTGTAGAGATGACGATCATAATCAACACAGCCATGACAACAATGATGATGTGAGATTACGATCATAATCAACACAGCCATGACAACAATGTCTGATGTCAGTGTAGAGATGACGATCATAATCAACACAGCCATGACAACAATGTCTGATGTCAGTGTGGAGATGACGATCATAATCAACACAGCCATGACAACAATGTCTAATGTCAGTGTGGAGATGACGATCATAATCACACACAGCCATGACAACAATGTCTGATGTCAGTGTAGAGATGATGATCATAATCAACACAGCCGTGACAACAATGCCTGATGTCAGGGTAGAGATGATGATCATAATCAACACAGCCATGACAACAATGCCTGATGTCAGTGTAGAGATGATGATCATAATCAACACAGCCGTGACAATAATGCCTGATGTCAGTGTAGAGATGATGATCATAATCAACACAGCCGTGACAACAATGCCTGATGTCAGTGTAGAGATTATGATCATAATCAACACAGCCATGACAACAATGCCTGATGTCAGTGTAGAGATGATGATCATAATCAACACAGCCATGACAACAATGTCTGATGTCAGTGTAGAGATGACGATCATAATCAACACAGCCATGACAACAATGCCTGATGTGAGAAGACGATCATAATCAACACAGCCATGACAACAATGTCTGATGTCAGTGAGATGACGATCATAATCAACACAGCCATGACAACAATGTCTGATGTGAGATGACGATCATAATCAACACAGCCATGACACAATGTCTGATGTCAGTGTAGAGATGACGATCATAATCAACACAGCCATGACAACAATGCCTGATGTGAGATGACGATCATAATCAACACAGCCATGACAACAATGATGTGATGTGAGATGACGATCATAATCAACACAGCCATGACAACAATGTCTGATGTGAGATGATGATCATAATCAACACAGCCATGACAACAATGCCTGATGTCAGTGTAGAGATGATGATACATAATGAACACAGCCATGACAACAATGTCTGATGTCAGTGTAGAGATGATGATCATAATCAACACAGCCATGACAACAATGCCTGATGTCAGTGTAGAGATGATGATCATAATCAACACAGCCGTGACAACAATGTCTGATGTCAGTGTGGAGATGATGATCATAATCAACACAGCCATGACAACAATGCCTGATGTGAGATGACGATCATAATCAACACAGCCATGACAACAATGCTGATGTGAGATGATGATGATCATAATCAACACAGCCGTGACAACAATGTCTGATGTCAGTGTAGAGATGATGATCATAATCAACACAGCCGTGACAACAATGTCTGATGTCAGTGTGGAGATGATGATGACAATGAACACAGCCATGACAACAATCTCTGATGTCAGTGTAGAGATGATGATCATAATCAACACAGCCGTGACAACAATGTCTGATGTCAGTGTAGAGATGATGATCATAATCAACACAGCCATGACAACAATGCCTGATGTGAGATCACGATCATAATCAACACAGCCATGACAACAATGTCTGATGTCAGTGTAGAGATGATGATCATATCAACACAGCCATGACAACAATGCCTGATGTCAGTGTAGAGATGATGATCATAATCAACACAGCCGTGACAAGAATGCCTGATGTCAGTGTAGAGATGATGATCATAATCAACACAGCCATGACAAACAATGTCTGATGTCAGTGTAGAGATGATGATCATAATCAACACAGCCATGACAACAATGTCTGATGTCAGTGTAGAGATGATGATCATAATCAACACAGCCATGACAACAATGCCTGATGTCAGTGTGAGGATGATGATCATAATCAACACAGCCATGACAACAATGCCTGATGTCAGTGTAGAGATGAGATGATGATCATAATCAACACAGCCATGACAACAATGTCTGATGTCAGTGTAGAGATGATGATCATAATCAACACAGCCATGACAACAATGCCTGATCTCAGTGTGGAGATGATGATCATAATCAACACAGCCATGACAACAATGCCTGATGTCAGTGTAGAGATGATGATCATAATCAACACAGCCATGACAACAATGTTTGATGTCAGTGTAGAGATGATGATCATAATCAACACAGCCATGACAACAATGTCTGATGTCAGTGTGGAGATGATGATCATAATGAACACAGCCATGACAACAATGCCTGATGTCAGTGTGGAGATGATGATCATAATGAACACAGCCATGACAACAATGTCTGATGTCAGTGTAGAGATGATGATCATAATGAACACAGCCATGACAACAATGTCTGATGTCAGTGTAGAGATGATGATCATGCTGAACACAGCCATGACAACAATCTCTGATGTCAGTGTAGAGATGACGATCATAATCAACACAGCCATGACAACAATTCCTGATGTGAGATGACGATCATAATCAACACAGTCATGACAACAATGCCTGATGTGAGATAACGATCATAATCAACACAGCCATGACAACAATGCCTGATGTGAGATGACGATCATAATGAACACAGCCATGACAACAATGCCTGATGTCAGTGTAGAGATGATGATCATAATCAACACAGCCATGACAACAATGTCTGATGTCAGTGTGGAGATGATGATCATAATGAACACAGCCATGACAACAATGCCTGATGTCAGTGTAGAGATGATGATCATAATCAACACAGCCATGACAACAATGTCTGATGTCAGTGTGGAGATGATGATCATGCTGAACACAGCCATGACAACAATGTCTGATCTCAGTGTAGAGATGACGATCATAATCAACACAGCCATGACAACAATGTCTGATGTCAGTGTAGAGATGATGATCATAATGAACACAGCCATGACAACAATGCCTGATGTCAGTGTAGAGATGACGATCATAATCAACACAGCCATGACAACAATGCTGATGTGATGTGAGATGACGATCATAATGAACACAGCCATGACAACAATGCCTGATGTGAGATGAGAGATCATGATCATAATCAACACAGCCCATGACAACAATGCCTGATGTGAGATGAGAGATGATAATCATCAACACAGCCATGACAACAATGTCTGATGTCAGTGTAGAGATGATGATCATAATGAACAAAGCCGTGACAACAATGTCTGATGTCAGTGTGGAGATGATGATCATAATCAACACAGCCCATGACAACAATGTCTGATGTCAGTGTAGAGATGACGATCATAATCAACACAGCCATGACAACAATGTCTGATGTCAGTGTAGAGATGATGATCATAATCAACACAGCCATGACAACAATGCCTGATGTCAGTGTAGAGATGATGATCATAATCAACACAGCCATGACAACAATGTCTGATGTCAGTGTGGAGATGATGATCATAATCAACACAGCCATGACAACAATGTCTGATGTCAGTGTAGAGATGATGATCATGCTGAACACAGCCATGACAACAATGTCTGATGTCAGTGTAGAGATGATGATCATAATCAACACAGCCATGACAACAATGCCTGATGTCAGTGTAGAGATGATGATCATAATCAACACAGCCATGACAACAATGTCTGATGTCAGTGTAGAGATGATGATCATGCTGAACACAGCCATGACAACAATGTCTGATGTCAGTGTAGAGATGATGATCATAATGCCATGACACAGCCATGACAACAATGCCTGATGTCAGTGTAGAGATGATGATGATCATAATCAACACAGCCATGACAACAATGCCTGATGTCAGTGTAGAGATGATGATCATAATCAACACAGCCATGACAACAATGCCTGATGTCAGTGTAGAGATGACGATCATAATCAACACAGCCATGACAATGCCTGATGTGAGATGATGATCATAATCAACACAGCCATGACAACAATGTCTGATGTCAGTGTAGAGAT
>JADBJO010026415.1:0-22553 GCA_016801955.1 Conus betulinus | reverse complement strand
TGGCCTCACGCCAACAGCTAATTAGACCAGAGCATCAGTCATGGCCCTTTCATTTTGTAAGTTGGTATGTTCTACCAGGGGTTGGCAAGTGCATCTGCCATCCTGAAGCAAACAATCCAGCAGCTGACTAAAGCTTTACCTCAAGTACACATGGCAGCCTGCAAATGACAAAGGTTTGTCCCTTTTTGCTCTGTGCTTTTTTTTTTTTTTTTTAAAGCACCAAAGGGGTTTCCATGTGTGGCAACAGGTATCAGTAACTGGCACCCACCACTGTTAGACCCCAATGGCAGCGAGCTTTCCAATTTTTAGTCATCAGCTTTCAGATCAGATTTGTAGACGACCGTTTCATCCCTGGCATCATATAATTGCCATTCCCTCGAATCCAACAAATGGGCAAAAACACTTCAGGTCAACTAACACAGCCTTAAATGGAAACTGTTCGTAGACTTTTTTTTTTTTTTTTTTTTTTTTTACCTGCCCACAGTACCCAAATCTGGCTGGGAAGGGGGTGGGGGTGTGGGTGCGGTGTGAAACAGAGAAACAACAGACAAATTGTACAGATGATTTGTGGCATCAGGCACTGAAGATGTATGCATGTTGTGAGAGAGAGAGTGACAGACACAGAAAGAGAGAGAAAGAGATTTCTTATAGTGATGCATGTGTAATACTTTAACTTAGGGTTATAATACTTACGGTCGCTGTTTGCTGTCCTCAAAATGTTTTCAAGCCCGTTCACCAGATGCAGGCGTAAACACACACTACTAGCCAGCTCATGCATTTTTTTTTTTTTTTTTTTTTTTGCTGATTGTAACATGCTTAATTTCCATATAAACATGAACAGATTTTAGTTTGCATGTTTCATGCTTTTTTATGCTATGTTTGTAACATGCTGAGTTTTTACACACACACACACATGTCATGTGTGTGGGAGAGAGAGAGAAAGAAACAAAGCAATGCGAAAGGGGGCGAAAGAAAAGGGGGGAGGGGGGGAGGGGTGCAAAACACTGACACTGACACCAACATTTTATTGAATAAACATATATACATATTCATTTCATGGGGACAGCAAAATGGACAAACCATTCACACAATTCATAGTCCCATGCGCATTGACATTAGAATTAAGGCAGGCAAACAATAAATTCTTGAAAAATGATCAATAGGAGCACCAATAGTAAAAGCCTCAGCATTTTCGACCGTCAAAATAATTGTCTATAGATATTTTGTCGATCATAATCAACAACCAATTACTAACCATAGAGGCCACTGATCAATGTTGATAATCAGTCATCATTATCATTTCCATCATTCATCCTCCATTGAAAAAAAAAAAAAAAAAAAAATCAATAGTCATCATCAGTCATCCTCCACCTTGGTCATTTGTCAGTGATCAATGATCCATAAAAGCCCACTAACATATTATTTCCCACCTTGATCCCCGATCAGTCTTCATTTCACGTTTGTATCTGTGATCCTCAATCAATATTAATCAAAGTTTACGAGCATCCATCCATTAACTTCATTAATCCTTTGGAAAATTTGCTAGAGCTTAATTTTGTCCATTGAAGATCAGCAATCCGCAGCATGAACACACTCTCTCTTCAGCTCTTCCTCTTGCATCAACTGTGATCTTCTTTGGAAAACATTGTACAGAAAACGTGAGACTTGTTTCACAGACATTTTCATTGGCACATGACATTACATACGACACTTTCTTCAGCATTATTGATAGCATTTACACTTCCTCTAAATGCTTCATACACCATACATTCAAACAACACATGTGATTCCTCTTCAATACCTCCTTCGCAAGCCGGACATAATAAATGTCGTGGTAACACATCCCTTTCTGCCGCCTTGGCTCGAGTCTGTGTCAGGCCAATTGACATAGGCTAGAATACCAAGGCTACATCAAAATGGTGTTATGCTCTGCATAGTTATGCAACGGGAAGTGTCTGCTGGTGCCTTGGTTTTTGGAGGCGTAGCCCCCTGACCACAACTGAAGTCCTGTGGTGATCCCTGGTTACCAACATCAAGTGTTGGACTGCCATTCGTTCCCCCCTCCTCTGCCCTGGCCTCGCTCTCTTGGAGAGGTATGGGTGTGTGTGACAGCTCTCTGCAGAGGTAAAGGGTGTGTGACAGCTCTCTGCAGAGGTAAAGGGTGTATGACAGCTCTCTGCAGAGGTAAAGGGTGTATGACAGCTCTCTGCAGAGGTAAAGGTGTATGACAGCTCTCTGCAGTGCCTGTGGTCCCCTCATCCTGTGCGCACGACGCTGGATTTTGTGCGGGCTGGATGTCCGTTTGTACCCGTTGTTGTGGAGAAGAAGGGAAAGGGGAAGGGGGCAGAGTCATGGGAGCGCTGTGGTGTTGGCATGCCACTGTCCTTGTCGTTGAGCTGTCCTCATGCACAGCTGTTGCTGACAGAGCCGCTGTCATCCTGTTTTTGACTTCTAAATTTGATTAGTTTGGAGCCATGGTAAAAGCCTGTATACCCTTCTGCCTTCAGGTCTTTTAATTTGCGGCGCTGCTCTTCTGTCAAGTTTGTCATTGAGGCGAACAGCAACGTCATTGTTTGTTCCTGATCAGATTTCGTTTATCTTTTGTCTTTTAAATTAAAAACTTTGCCAAGACAGGGCGTGGTCGGGTTTGGGTTTTTTTTTTTTCCTGACCTAGTCTGTATGTGGAGGAGAAACCGTCTCCAGACCAAGTTTTTGACAAGTCATTCTGATTAAGCAAGTCGACGCGAGTCTGTTCACAGTCCTCCCCTGTCTCATCCATGTCTGTTTCCTCTGGTAGTCCATAGAATACAGTATTGTCCTTTCTCAGCAATGTGTTGAGTCGTTCGTATTGTCGTTCCGTTTGTTCTAGTCTATATTCTAGCACTTCAACATTTTCTTTTGAACTACAGATTTTTTCTTCTCCAATCTTAAACTGTTTAGCAATATCTTGAAGTTGGGCAGACTTTGAAGAGATATTAGAGAAAAGAGACTGCATGTCAGTCGCTGCACTGTCTAAGCGGTGATCTATGGACTTCTTCATGTCTGTTAACATTTCTTCTACTGAGGCACCGGGGTTTTCTTCAATGTCGCCACAGAGACGTAAGAAAAGTCCTGAAGAAGGGTGACATATCTTAGTTGATTAATAGACTGTTCACACACCCTCACAGTCACTGACCTTGGTTTGGCGCTGCCAGATGGAACACACACGAGCAACAACACTGACATTTGCTGACGTTTCCTCCCCACCAGTCATACACTCACTGCACAAGTCCAGTTTCACGTTCAATGTGAACCACATACCCGACTGCCCAAAGAAAAAATATGCTGCACACAGTAGTCACAATCATTATGGTATGACACAAGTCCGTGAAGAAATCCCATTGTGTGAAAGAGCAATACGGTTTTGCGTATCGGAGCCTGGCCCACCTTTCACCTTTTTCAGCAGAGTAATTAGTATTGGATGAAACATTCCAATTTTCACTCAAAACTGTATATTACAACAAGGCATCCTAAACTAAATCAGTTTCAGATGACTTTTAGAAAATTATTTGAAGGAAATAAGCAAAAGTTTCAAACTTGTCGCAGCACCTCAAAAACACGTCTTGCCTGTTCGACTGTGTAGTGTTCACCGAGGGAAATGCAAGACAGGACAGAGAGATTTTGTACTCACGCTCGTGGTCCAGCGTAGTTGATGTAGGATGTATCCATCATTGTTATAACTCAGCACACATGTTATTTATCATGGACTGTCCCATTAAATGGAAGAGGATTATAGTACGGCTGTTTTCCTTAATGCAAACAACTAGTAAGTCTCACAGACTGATTCAGAGCTCCAAAAGCTCAAAATGGTGTTTCCGTGTTTCATTTGGATCATAAGACTGATTCTTTTTATCACTTTCCTGTAAATTGATTTGGAAATTGTCTTGTCAGTTACCAGCCAGTAAGTACTCATGGAGAAGTGGGGGGGGGGGGGGGGGTATTAAACCCAAGTTATGTATACAGTGAAATAAATTGTAACATGCAAAAAAAACAAAAAAGCAGTCAAATATGGGTGCAGTGCAATGAATGAATAACACAGGGCTCAGTTGCAATGAGCAAAACAAACTGGACTTACTGACATACCAAAACAAAAGCAGCGATTTTCCATACAATAAAGCAACAACAACAACCAGTCAGCCAACCCAACCATCCAAACTAACAAAGAAAACAAGTTAAATAACAAAAAGCTATAAAGGCTAATGGACACTGAAAACAGACATTAGGCTATATACAACATAGAGAATAGGAAAAATGATGACTGTAATTGGGCACTTGGAAAAAATGCATAAGCATAAGTAGCTGCACATTCGGAACGAATACAATGGGACGTGCAGTTAATTGGTGAAACACACACACACTCTCCACTCTGCCATTAAGCAACGCACAGTAAAATTGATGAAGAGAGAGAGAGAGTTAGAAGTCCAGAATGTATGGATTAGCGCTAAAAGAGGAAGATAAAATACAAGCACATGAATGGGGGTCGATGTACAGTTAGGCAATGGGTATATCTGATGGGCGACGGTGTGCATGCGCACACATATACACGCACAGTGATTGATGTCTGTGTTAATGTGTGTGCGCTCATATGGGATTACATGTGTGTGTGTGTGATGCAGACAGTGCAGTGGTCTTCAAGGATGTGTTGCTTTGGGATAACATTGATGTGATGGCCAAAGTAAGTTCTGTAGAGCGTCATGTACTGGTCAACTGCGAGTGGCTCCCGTTTATATCCTTCTCAACAGGCTGGCTTGATGACAGTAGGCCGTGCACATTGGAATAAGCCTTGTTCAACGTGTGTATCTAAGTTTTATTTCTCTTCCTATGGCCTGAATGCTTTGGTCATCTGTCATACTATTCACCGTCTCCTCTATGCTGTCAAAAATATCCATGATTACCTCTGTTTCGAGGTATTTGTTACAGTGGTTGCCTTTATAGTGCCACTGTAGCAGGCTTGCTTCATGATCCTGTCTTTGAAACACAGACTCAACTGCAACACCTACTGGTCCTTCACCCTTCTTGAAAGGATTAAGGCCTTTCAGTGAAGGATTACCCGTGTTCTGACTTTGACAACATAACTTCACCATCCAAACACTTCTCTGAAACTCTTGGTGTGCATCTCTTACATTTGGTTTTTGTTTCTTTGCCAGATCTATTGCTATCCTTTTGTCAACATCACAACATTTATCTTCCAAAAGATCACATTGCCTCTTGACAATTCCCAAAAGGATATGAAGGTAGGGAGGGGCAACATGATCTAGTTCAATGTCCCATACATTCGGCAAGATAAGATTCTGGAAGCATTTGGCCCAAGACATACTAAATGTCCAGGTAACACATCCTTTCTGCCGCCTTGGCTTGAGGCTGTGTCATGCCAATTGACATAGGTTAGAACACCAAGGCTACATCAAAATGGTGTTATGCTCTGCATACTTACGTGGGGATTGTCTTCAGTTGTGACAAGCTCCTAGCATAACATTATTAGTCTCCAAAATCACCCAAAGTTAGAGCGTGGCTGCCCATGTGGCGGGGTAATCAAAAACGGTCACACACGTAATGTTCTCATCCCCAGCTGATGCATTTGCACCATAGTGTTCAAGTACTTTGACTGTTTGGATGATCCCTGAATCTTTTCGCTGGTGTACGACAACAACAAATCTTCCTAAACTGCCTGTGTTTTGCCCAAGTCAGCAACATTCTTGCTTTCATTTTTGTGCCCGTTTTGCAGTGATGTGTCCTTTCAAACAACCAGCAGCTTTTAGAATCTCTGTCCTTTTTCTTTTTCCCATGAATCTAAGCTCAGTACTTTGCTGTTTCAACAAATCAGACTCCGAAGCACCTGAATATTCTCTGCGGATTTGGGCAATCTGTTGTCCTCTTTTCCTTCTAGGTGTTAGTACTTGCAAAGGCTGAAGACTTTCTGGCTTTGATGATCTTTTTTAGAACTATAGGCTGACCCCTAGTTTTGCATGCAACAGTCCGTTTGTCACTGGATTCTTCCATTTTGATACGGACTAAACGAGTGAGATACGCTTCTTCTCCAGCTGTCAGAGGTGCACACAAATCTTCTAGTGGTCGAACTAATTTTCTTTTCTCAGTTTGTGATGAGCGGTGCTTCACTGTTTTGTGTGGTTGTCCTTGTCCCGTAATCTGTGTGTGAGCACTAGTTACAGGTGTGCTCAGCTCTGACTGTGATTGCATTCCTGATGTGCAGTCAGCTGATACGTTATTGATCTCTGTTTTGACTTGTAAACTGCTTGTATTGTTGGCATCATTCTGACAGAAGTCAGGCCTTCGGGCTTTGAGAAAGTCCAACAGCCGCCTTTTGACAGTCTTCTGTTGAGGTGTTAATGATGCTGCAGGCTGGAACACTGCTCCTCTGTCACTGCTGTCAGTTTCTGTTCCGCTAGTGTTATTGCTGCTGAGAGATGTTTCTTCACAGGCACGACTGAGGGTCTTGTCAAGAACTTCACTTACGTCGGCCACCCTACTATCATGTACTATCTCAGTTGCAGCGACGTTGTTGACATTGACGTCATTCCTACTACCAGGAGTGCCTGTATTACAAGCTTGCTCACCGATTCGACCAACATTGTCATCACAAACATTCTTATCAATATTTGTGTTACGAGTGGTGGTCATTGTTCTGTCTCTTGCTATGTCGTCTGCAACATTGCTGCCACAAATATCCCCATCTGAATAAGTAACAGCACTGTCAGAAATATCACCTACACTACCTGTGTCAAGCGACTCACCTTTCTTACGGTCATCACAGATTTTCTTACTACTACGACTGTTCTGTTTTGAATTGCTAGGGGGTCCAGTTTCCTTTTTTTAACACGTCTACGTAGTATGGACTGTTCATGAAACGTGTGACACACTGTGCAATCAGCTTCTTCAATCGTTGGGTCAAACTCAGTCCACAGGCTATGTGTACTGGCTATCTGTTCTTTTATTGACTGGAGAACAGCAGCACTTTTTTTTTTCCCGTTTCATATAAAAACATAACAATTTGTACACATTGTTCTAGAGTACAGTTTGCCCTCTGTTTCTTTTCTTCAGAATGACAAGGCCATATGTCTGTTCCAGTTCTGATGCATATTTATTGCAATAAACTGTTTTCCTATGATGAGTTGGTTTTGACCGGCCACCACATAGTCTACATAAAGAGTCCAGTCTCTTTGTATGATTAGTTTCTGTGTGCTCAGTGGACGCCATCTTCAGTCGCGCACACACACACACACACATACAGATACTCTAGACACCAAGGACGGCAATGTACACTTACATGCACATTTATTAACTTATCTGAAAAGAGACAATGCAGTACACACTATTGGTTATAGACACGCAACTCTCTATCTCTCCTCTCTCACACATACACACAGGCACGCACAACCGCACACAAACACTGCAGACGGGGAAAAAATTCATCGGTTAGTAAGTGAAAGCACAGAGTGGGGGACGGAAGTTGTAAAGAAATTAATTCAGGGAAAAGCTGCCGAGTTCTTAAGTGAAGAAAACACTGGGGGAAAAAATGACGACTCCTGCAATGACAAAATTCAGTTAGCATGCAGAGAGAGAGAGAGATCGAGAGACAGAGAAAGAGACAAGACAGCCAGCCAGCCAGAGAGAGAGAGAGAGAGCACAAGACCTGTTGTCAGCTTCGTAGGGAGTACACCGTGTTAAACAGACAGAAACAGTGACATCAGACACGGAGCAGCTTACTGAGCTGGCAACAAACACGGTTTTTCACCACTTTAACCACCCCACGTGCAGCCTTCAAGTGGCTTGTTGCCGGTATATGACTTTGATAACTGAATGCTTGAAACTGAAAACTATCCTGTGAACAATTATAAGAGAAGACAAAACATCCAAGAGACCAGAATTTAAGTTTTAATATTGTCAACAAACCCCAAAATGCACGAATTTTACTTATCTCACAGAAGCAAAATTTTTCCAGTCGCTCACACTGACAACAATGGCATTCTGGAAGATTTGGACTTAGTGATATCCTGTCTACTTCTTTACAGGGCTGCGACTATATGAAAACAGCCACAAGCACAGATAATGAACAGAGGTACCCAAAACACACTGAAATTCGCACTTCTGAACAAATTCAGCACAGAGAACACCAAGCACAACAATGGCGGATAGCATCTCTCCTCTTTCTCTTCACTCTGGGGCTCACAGTACGCGTGTTCACGACGACTGGTTAGGAGCGGGGTGCTATATTTAGCCAATGGCCTGTGGAGAAACGAAGTCCCAAGCCAACTAAAATAACACAGAACAGGGGGAACTCAACTGCCGTGAGTCATCTGACATGCTTAGGGATGAATTTGTCTCAATAGACATATGCCCAGTTGTGACTGAACTCTTTCATGTTGCATGCATGCAGCTAATGACGTAATCATTTCCACTGCCTGTCCCAATACTTCAAAGCACTTTCTGCAAAGCGTTTGCCCACACACTTGCATTAGAACACAAAACTAGCATGCATAAAAAATAATTCGGATATCATTTCTATTGCCTGTTCCAATGCCCCAAAGCGCTTTTCATCAACTGCTCACACATCTGCACACAAGAACACAACCCTGGCATGTGCACTTCTCATCTCCCACACCACCCTCCTCCGCATACACATACTTATGCGTTGCACCACTTTGCGTCTCCTCCTCCTCTCAAAGCAAAGACACACTGGAATGAGAGACAATGGTAAGCACTGGTTAAAGGGCTAGTAGAAATGCATTATACAGTGTAACAAGAGGAGACTGGTGGCAATAGGTCAAGGGCTAGCAGAAATGCATTATATGGTGTAACAAGAGGAGACTGGTGGCATTAGGTAAAGGGCTAGTAGAAATGCATTATAAGATGTAACAAGAGGAGACTGGTGGCATTAGGTATAAAGGGCTAGTAGAAATGCATTATACGGTGTAACAAGAGGAGACTGGTGGCATTAGGTAAAGGGCTAGCAGAGAAATGCATTATAAGGTGTAACAAGAGGAGACTGGAAGCATTAGGTAAAGGGCTAGTAGAAATGCATTATAAGGTGTAACAAGAGGAGACTGGTGGACTGAGGAAGACCACAGTCAGCAGCACAGGAGGAAGGCTCTGCTGGCAAGTCCACAAGTCAACATCCCACATGACAGTGAGGTGCCAAGGTCCAGTTCCCCGAAACAACAGCACCTCTCTCCAGCACACTTTTTCACCCCTGCTGGCTTGGGCCCGAGGCATCAGTGACCCAAGGCAGTCCTCTCCAAGCTCTGTCTCTGGGATCTGCAGGTGCTCCTTCAACACACAGACAACTTACATCATGAACAGACCAAAAATCTACAACACACAGATTACATCATCAGCATACCACAAAACAACAGCCAGAGAGATTAAGACATCAACTGATCAAAGAAGCTACGACACAGAGACAGGAGTCTATTTGTCACACAAGGTGGGGTGACTGACTGCAGATGAAAATTGAAACAAAATTGAGCAAAAAATTCAAATAATGAGCCGCCAAGTGAAGGAACAAGCAAATTACAGTGTGGACACAACACGTTTTGATCTAGTGGGTCTTCTTCAAGCAAGACAAAGCATTCAAAACAATGGAAACAAAAGATAAAGAAACATTCACTTATCTCTTTGATTTGGATGCAAATTACAGCATGGGTGAAAAACTAAAACTATGAAATGGAGCTGAAGAGAAGAGGGCAGAGGTTGGAGGGGAGAATGTAACAGATTAAAATGATATTAATTCAAAAAAGGGGGAACAATAACCATGGTATTTCTAATCATATCATAACCACAATAATATTGGAGTAATAAGAATGATAACAGAGGAAACAGAAGAGAAGGAAGAAAAAGGAAATAGTTGCAATAATAACTCTCTTGACAAGCGAGCGCCCGCTAGCGCCCGGCCGGAAATCACACAGCCAAAAGGCTGAGCGCCCGCCAGAACACGTGGCAACAATGGGCGCTGCCATGTTTCTCGTAGAAAAGGAAGTCTCGCGAAAACGTGACTTCCTTCTTCCTGTAGCCATTTATTTCCGTTTGCAAAAAACCGCGAGTCGATACGTGCCGTGGTTCTCGAGTTACGAATTTTTCAAGTTTTGAGGTCGAAATACTGTTTTTCACTGTGGCTAACCTTGATTTCTGCTGCGTTCTATAATGAGATTTAGTAATGGAGATACTGTGTTTTGTAGGATTTACGGCATAAGACTTAGTGAAAGTGCTGGGTAATGAAGCTTAGAGTGACCTAGATTTCGACTGGGATGAGGTTCCAGGTATGAACAACAATTCGGAAGAAAGTTCTGAAGAAGATCCCGCCCCCTCCCCCCCCCCCCCCCTCTGAGTAAATGGCTCATGTGACATTCTTCAAACTTACGATATAGCGACATATATATTCGTAGGAATTTTAAAAAATTATTTTCATTTCATTATTTCCTTTCCTCTCTTTTAAATTAATTTTTTAATTGGGTAACCATGTTCAAATTATGGAGTTACTTACCTTGCCGATGGTTTTCGGCGTACAGATAAGTGCATACTGAAGAGGGATAATTATGATACTGATAACAATGATGATACATAGAAAAAAACAAACAAACAAAAAAAGAAAGATAGCAAGATAAAATCTAAATTTAAAAAAAAAGGAGAGCGAAAGAAAAGGGGGTAAGAAAAGCAAACCTGTTTACCCAGACGATTTTACCATATTTTTGTACTCATGTTTGGCAAAAATACAATGAATGCCACAAACTGGAAAAAAAAATGTCAGGTGGGAGGGGATCTGGAGACAAAGTTCTTGACTGGCAGTTCCACTAGCAATTTGTAACCATTGTGTTCATGTGCTATGAACAAACAGCAACAACTCTCGCGAACTCATGCGCATGAACTCACGTCTGGCAGTTGGGCTTTCAAGCAGTTGCTCTTGACACCATGGTGTAGAAGAGAGCATCATTAATGACAGTACTGGTGTCAACTATGGTTGGTGGGAAATAAAATGTTGTAGCTGCTTGCAAGTATGAAATTTTCTTCAGAACAGTCTGCAAAGGCGGATTAATTTGGATTATGAAATACTGTGTTTTGTGGATTAGTGATGGAAAGATGTATACGCCAGGTGTAAATGCTAATCAGTGAGTCTGTAAAAAATTGAAGGTTTTGAGTTGTCATATTTGACAGAGACAAAGATGTCTAAGAAACTGATTGCATTGGAAATAGTACAGAAATCTGATGGATGGGTGAAGGGTCTGAACCAACCTGAGAAAGCTGCGGAGACCTTGTGCTGGCATGGATATGGCTCCTAGCTAGTCATCAATGGCCTTTTCAGAGAGCTTGGGAGTTGGGCCTGTGTACAAGAGTAGAAGGCAGTCTTCCGGGAGTCTAATGAAAACACAGGCACAGGATGATCTCATTTTGGGGTCTATCATAGCAGACCAAAAAACTACAACACAGAGACAGGTGATCATCACTAGCAAACCCAAAACTAGAACACACGGACTGGTGAACTTCATATAAGCAGACCACCAAAAACTTAGACTGCAGACCACCAAAACTTAGAGACTGGTGAACAACACTAACAGATGAATGCAAAGGACGGCATAAAACTCCTCCTCCTCACTTTCAGATTAGGACAACACATGGTTCAATGGCCATGCCAAACACTGGGAGCTGCATGATGCAAGCAATGGGCCAACAAAAGCTGCCACACTTCATTTAATCAAACAGGTTTTCCCAAGTCCCCCTGCCTCCTAGGGATGGTCCAGGGTGGGTTACCCTTTCATCCCCATTCCTCCTAAATACCTTTTCTAAGGACTGTGGAACATGTCTATGTTATCATTTTTCTCTCTCAACTTCTGTGTTCTTTCCATTGCATTACCACTTCACAGTTCAATCCCAGAACTGCAAACACCTATCTTTTACCGTTTTCTTTTTCTCCCTTGCCTTCCGACTCTCTCCACAGAATTACCCCACACAGTTCAGGACAGCTCCCACATCACTCGTGTCATCATCCCTACATAACCACTCCCAATTTGTTCTGTGGCAGTATTTGACACATCGTTCTTAATACATCCAGCATCAACCAACAGTTCTGGTGCTGTGAAAAGCACTCTGGCCTATATAAGCTGGTGATTCGTGTTCAACCCCCATCAGAGGCATTTTGTTTTGTTGATTTCATCAGTCTCAGCTCGCTCTTATGCACAGCTGAGAGTGCTACTAGCTCGATTACAAAAACTGAAATCACACAGCTGAATTTCACCCACATGATGGAGGCATCTCTGAGAACTGATCACACTTCACACACACACACATGCACGCACGCAAGCACACACAATCTCCAACCGAGTGCTTCTTCATGCCCTGCTGCTGTTGGCTTCCGTGTCCATGCATTGTTCATGAAGACGCACACTGTATCACCCTCTGGAGCGAAAGCTCATTCATGCTGGTTCTGTAACTAAGCAATTATGTATGGGCTTAGCATATGGTGTCCTGCATTCACTGAATTAGAACAGACATTGCTGAACACCACACAGAAGTAAGCATGAGCAGTGCAGCATCTCCTATGGTGAGATTCCTCTAGACCATCTGACAGTGATGACCCCTGTGGGCCACTAGGATGGCAATACACCTGGCTGGCAATTCACCTGGCTGGCAATACACCTGGCTGGCAATACACCTGGCTGCAGCTGTGTCTGGGTGAGTCCTGTGCAAGTAAGGCCACTTTGGAGGCACACAACCCAAGACACTGGCAATGATTCCATGTTTTCATTTCCAACCAATTTCCTCTAGCTGTTCCATGGGCTGTTCAGTGACTCCATGTCTTGAATTCCAGCAACATATTCCCCTAACCTGCTCAAAGACCGATTCCATGTTTTCAATTCCATCAACCCCTTCCGTTTACTTGCCCAATGGACTGTTCAAAGTAATTCCATGTTCTCATTCCCTTTACCTGCCCAAAGAGCAGTTCACATTCATTTGCCTAACCATCCAAACCCCTCAATCAAAAACTTTGAAGAACTACCAAAAATGAAAGCATTCATCCTCAAATTTACAACAATAAGTATTCTTACTTTAAAAAGGCACTCACTATCTCTATCAGCCATTCAACATATGTGAATCTTGACAGAAGACTGGGTGGGTGTGACTTCTTTGAACATCACATCTGCTTGACTAGTAAGGCTGGTCACCTGCTCTGCAACAATCAATACATATAGTTAACAGATGACAAATCTTAACTCAAGTTCTTAAGGATCACCTCATCACAGCAGTTTACCTCTAGTTGTTATCACATTGTGTCAAAAACTGGGCAGAAGGCCAATCTCACAAATGATGCAGTACACCACTATCCCTGCTTACCTGAGACAGTCTAACTCACTAAGCTACCAACCAAACACACGACGAACTACCCAACCATACTTTTAAGAACAGTTTCCAAGAGGGGCACTTTCCTTCTATCATTATCAGCATCATCATCTTTCTTTCGTGGTACTTTGCAAACTGACCTTAACTTTGCATGTGTATGGTTCACCGACTAGTCACAGTCATAACTTATATGACCTTGTTTCTACTGACTTCACAAGAGTGTGTGTGTGTGTGTGTGTGTGAGTGCGAGTGTGAGTGTGAGTGTGTGTGTGTGTGAGTGAGTGTGAGTGAGTGTGAGTGTGTGTGTGTGTGTTTTTTTTTTTGGTTCGGACAGTTCAACCCGAGGAGCAGAGGGTCAGTTATGGATAAGGGGAAAACAAGGTCATCATGGATTGTCTGTTCACACTGTCTGGGTCATCATTTCCCCTGCACTCTACATGCTGGCTTCATGCTAGAGAACAAAAACATGACAGAAAGAAACACCAATCTGTCACTATTATATAATAAACCTTCCTGACAAACCAACTTCACTCTACAAACACATGAAAGAAAATGAAATCTATCACTACTATAATCCTTCTCTGCGCCCCGTCTTCACTTTGTAGTCACACATATCATGTACATGAACATACAGATGAAACAAAACATATGAGGCTATCTGTAGCGTCAGCCTTCCTTCCTGGCACACTGGTTTAACTCTAAATACATCACACACACATGACCCCAAAAAACTCAATCTTTTAGTAGTATCAGCCTTCCTCACACTCTGGCTCTACTCTATGTTACACACATCAAACAAAAAACATCCATCGATCAGTAGTATCATCAACCTTCATGGCACACAGGCTACACGCCAGATACACATATTTCACACATGAAATAAAAAAAAAAAAACATCAATCTATCAGTAGTATCATCAACCTTCATGGCACACAGACTGCGCACCAGATACACATATTACACACATGAAATAAAAAAAAAAAACATCATCTATCAGTAGTATCATCAACTTCATGGCACACACAGGCTACACACCAGATACACATATTACACACATCAAACAAAAAACATCAATCTATCGGCCTTTCTGGCACAAACCCAGTTTTTTTGGGTCACATGTGTGATGCATTTCGGGGATTAATTACACACAGCAGGGGGTCAGTTACGGATCAGGGGATGACATAAAGGTCATCATGGATTCTCTGTACACACTGTCTAGGTCATCACGCCCCCTCATCTTCATTCTTCGTTTGAAGATTATTTCACAAAATCCCCAGATATGTTCATTGTTACTGACATAAACAGACAGCTTTCTGTAAATCTTGCTTTAATGTCATGCAAAGAGATACTTCAAAGTATCCCTGTGTTATTTTCAAAATGAGAACTGATCACTATATAAAAATAAAGTTCTATAATCCCGCTCATATCAAAACCTGAAAACCTGTAATTACCTGTCAACTCACCTAACAGACTTTTCATCCTGTAATTCACCTGTCAACTTATGAAACCGACTTTTCATCCTGTAATTCACCTGTCAACTTATCAAACAGACTTTTCATCCTGTAATTTACCTGTCAAGTCATCTAACATTACTTTTCATCCTGTAAATTACCTGTCAACTCATCTAACAAACTTTTCATCCTGTAATTTACCTGTCAACTCATCTAACAGACTTTTCATCCTGTAGTTAGATGTCACTTCAACATTTTAATCCTGTCATTTACTCGTCAACTCATCTCACTCACTCTCCATCCTGTAATTTACCTGTCAACTCATCTCAGACTCTTCATCCTGCTATTCACCTGTCATCTCAGTCTTTGCATCCTCTAATTCACCTGTCCATACTTCTCCCTGATTTTACACACCATAATGTGTCCATCAACGTACATCTTAGTCTTTTCATCCTGTAATTTATCTGTGAATTCATCTTACAAACTCTTCTCTATATAATTTACCGGTCACTTCATTTTGGTCTTTTGATCCAATCAATTACCTGTCAACTCACCTCACTGTTTTTACATCCAATGATTTACCAGTTAAATTATTTCACAGACTTTTCTCATCTTCTAATCAAGCATATCCCCCCACTGGAAACACATCTCACAATGTCAGTCTGTTTACCCAGCCCTTAGTAAGTAAAATAATTTTGATTTGAAAATTAAAGAATGAAAGTTTCATCACGCAGGTAGTAATGAAACTGAAATGGAAAACTTAAGTACAACTAATTCATATATTACAACAAAAAAAAAAGAACTAACCCTGCAAGTGCTAATAATTCTGAAATGGAAAAATAAAACAGAACTGTTGAGTTGACTGTACCTTTAGTCATATGTCACTGAAGCTCTCTTCAAATTCTAAATATGCTGCAACCCTCATATCAAATATCATTCTCCTCCTCTGACACAAGAACAGTTCTTTACTGCAAGCCAGTGTCAGTTATAATGTCAGCTGCGTTCGATGGACCGTTAAAGAGGCCAATCCAACAGACCGGCACTGTTGACAGGATGCTTTTACACCATATCACCTGAGGATTACACACAGCAGGAGGTCAGTTACGGATCAGGGGATGACATGAAGGTCATCATGGATTGTCTGGACACTGTTTGGGTCATCACACCCCCTGCATATACACAGCAGCACACACCGTCACAACGCTAGAGATACGCACACCACAGTTATGCATGAAAAAACACAATCTTCATTACTTTCAGCCTTCCTGGCACAGTCTTCATGCAAGAGATACACACACATGTATATATACTATGCACATTAAGAAAAACTAGTATAGATCTGTCTTCCTCAGTTCCTGGCACACTTTCTACACTCAAGAGATACACATACTATAAACAGGAAAGAAAAAGCACAATCTATCACTAACATCAGCCTTCCTGGCATACTGTCTTCACTACAGATAGATATAAATCGCACACATGAAAAAAAAAAAAAAAATCTGTCACTAAAATCAATCTTCCTGGCACATTGTCTTCACTACTGAGATACGTATTATCTTGCACATAAAAAAAAAAAAAAAAAATCCACATAAATCTCTTGCAAGTGTCAGCCTTCCTGGCACACCATCTTTTTCTCTAGAGAAACATGTATCACATACATGAAACAAGTCTGTCTACCTTCCTGGCACAAACCCAGCTAACTGATTCACAAATATATAACCCATATCATTCCCCATCAGTTACTTGTCATTACCTTGAAATCACATCATTTACACACTGATTTTTACCTGTCAAACAGTTGCACCCCACTGCTAGCCTCTTGAGGGGTTTTCTGCTGACTTTTCATCTCTATAGATGGGAGGAAACTTTCCTACTGATTCCACTGGAGGAGTGCAGACAGTAAGGGGTCAGTTACGGATCAGGGGATGACATAAAGGTCATCATGGATTCTCTGTACATACTGTCTAGGTCATCACTCCCCCTCTACACTACACAATCAACATCTTCATTCTCTGAAGATTATTTCACAACATCTCCAGATATGTTAATTGTTTTATGTCTGCATTTTAAAATGTCATAAACTGACAGTCTTATGTAAATCTTGCTGACGTTGATAGTTAAGTGTATGTGCGTATTTATGCTTAGCCACTTTAATCTCCATGTCTGAATGTCATGCAAAGAGATACTTCAAAGTATCCTTGTATTATCTCAAAATGAGAACTGATCACAGCATAAAAAATTGAAGTTCTACAGTTTAATCCTGTTCATATTAAAAACTGAAAACCTGAGGGTTACCTGTCAACTCAATTCACTGTCTTTTCATCCCATGATTTACCAGTTAAATTGTCTCACAGACTTTTCTCATTTTCTGATTAAGCATCTCCCCCACTGTAAACGTCTCACAATGTCATTCTGTTTACCCAGCCCTTAGTTAGTAAGTAAAAATCATTTTGATTTGAAAATTAAAGAGTGAAGGTTTGACTGTGCAAGTGATGACGAAACTGAAAAGGAAAACTTAAACAGTAGAAATTCATATATCACAACAAAAACAATTAATCCTGCAAGTGCTGATAATACTGAAATAGAACAATAAAACATCTGTCGAGTTGACTGTATACATCACTGAAACTCTCTTCAAATTCTAAATATGCTGCAACCTCATCATATCATTCTCCTCCTCTGACAATGGAACAGTTCTTCAATGCAAGCCAGTGTCAGCTAGAACTACAATGTCAGCTGCGTTAGATGGACCGTTAAAGAGACCAATCCAACAGACTGGCACTGCTGACAGGATGCTTTTACACCATATCACCTGACGATTACACACAGCAGGGGGTCAGTTACGGATCAGGGGATGATATGAAGGTCATCATGGATTGTCTGGACACTGTTTGGGTCATCACGCCCCCTACATATACACAGCACACCGTCACAACGCTAGAGATACGCACATCACAGTTATGCATGAAAAAACACAATTCTTCATTACTTTCAGCCTTCCTGGCACAGTCTTCATGCAAGAGATACACACACATGTATATACCACGCACGTTAAAGCAAACACTAGTATCTGTCTTCTCCTCAGTTCCTGGCACACTTTCTACACTCAAGAGATACACATACTATAAACAGGAAAGAAAAAGCACTATCTATCACTAGCATCAGCCTTCCTGACATACTGTCTTCACTACAGATAGATATATATCGCACACATGAAAAAAAAAAATCTGTCACTAGTATCAGTCTTCCTGGCACATTGTCTTCACTACTTGATACATATTATCTTGCACATAAAAAAAAAAAACAAAACCCCCCCCATTAATCTCTTGCAAGTGTCAGCCTTCCTGGCACATCGCCTTTTCTCTACAGGTACACATATCACATACATGAAACAAGTCGGTCTACCTTCCTGGCACAAACCCAGCTAACTGATTCACAAATATATAACCCATATCATTCCCCATCAGTTACTTGTCATTACCTTGAAATCACATCATTCACAACTGATTTTTACCTATCAAACTGTTGCATCCCACTGCTAGCCTCTTCTATGTATAACTTGAGGGGTTTTTCTGCTGACTTTTCATCTCTATAGATGAGAGGAAAACTTTCCTACTGATTCCACTGGAGGAGTGCAGACAGCAGGGGGTCAGTTACGGATCAGGGGATGACATAAAGTCATCATGGATTCTCTGTACATACTGTCTAGGTCATCACTCCCCCCTCTGCACTACACAATCAACATCTTCATTCTCTGAAGATTATTTCACAACATCTCCAGATATGTTAATTGTTTTATGTCTACATTTTAAAATGTCATAAACTGACAGTCTTCTGTAAATCTTGCTGACGTTGATAGTTAAGTGTATACATATGTGCATATTTATGCTTAGCCACTTTAATCTCCATGTCTGAATGTCATGCAAAGAGATACTTCAAAGTATCCTTGTATTATCTCAAAATGAGAACTGATCACAACATAAAAAATTAAAGTTCTACAGTTTAATCCTGTTCATATTAAAAACTGAAAACCTGAGGGTTACCTGCCAACTCAATTCACTGTCTTTTCATCCAATGATTCACCAGTTAAATCGTTTCACAGACTTTTCTCATCTTCTGATCAAGCATCTCCCCCACTGTAAACACGTCTCACAATGTCAATCTGTTTACCCAGCCCTTAGTAAGAAAAAATCATTTTGATCTGAAATTACAGAGTGAAGGTTTGACTGTCCAAGTGGTGATGAAACTGAAAAGGAAAACTTAAAACAGTAGAAATTCATATATCACAACAAAAACAATTAATCCTGCAAGTGCTGATAACACTGATTATATAGAACAATAAAACATCTGTTGAGCTGACTGTATACTTTTAGTCATACATCACTGAAACTCTCTCTTCAAATTCTACATATGCTGCAACCCTCATATCATTCTCCTCCTCCAACAATGGAACAGTTCTTCAATGCAAGCCAGTGTCAACTACAGCTACAATGTCAGCTGCGTTAGATGGACCGTTAAAGAGACCAATCCAACAGACTGGCACTGCTGACAGGATGCTTTTACACCATATCACCTGACGATTACACACAGCAGGGGGTCAGTTACGGATCAGGGGATGATATGAAGGTCATCATGGATTGTCTGGACACTGTTTGGGTCATCATGCCCCCTGCATATACACAGCACACCGTCACAACGCTAGAGATACGCACATCACAGTTATGCATGAAAAAAACAATTCTTCATTACTTTCAGCCTTCCTGGCCTAGTCTTCATGCAAGAGATACATAGACATATACCACACCATTAAAGCAAACACTAGTATCTGTCTTCCTCAGTTCCTGCCACACTGTCTACACTCTAGAGATACACATACTATAAACAGGAAAGAAAAAGCACAGTCTATCACTAGCATCAGCCTTCCTGGCATACTGTCTTCACTACAGATATATATCGCACACATGAAAAAAAATCTGTCACTAGCATCATCTTCCTGGCACATTGTCTTCACTACTGAGAAGTGAGATACATATTATCTTGCACATAAAAAAAGCAACAAACCCCCCCCCCCATAAATCTCTTGCAAGTGTCGGCCTTCCTGGCACATCGCCTTTTCTCTACAGGTACACATATCACATACATGAAACAAGTCGGTCTACCTCCTGGCACAAACCCAGCTAACTGATTCACAAATATATAACCCATATCATTCCCCATCAGTTACTTGTCATTACCTTGAAATCCCATCATTTACAACCGATTATTACCTGTCAAAACAGTTGCACCCCACTGCTAGCCTCTTCTATGTATAACTTGAGGGGTTTTCTGCTGACTTTTCATCTCTATAGATGAGAGGAAACTTTCCTACTGATTCCACTGGAGGAGTGCAGACAGCAGGGGGTCAGTTACGGATCAGGGGATGACATAAAGGTCATCATGGATTCTCTGTACATACTGTCTAGGTCATCACTCCCCCTCTACACTACACAATCAACACCTTCATTCTCTGAAGATTATTTCACAACATCTCCAGATAAATAAGTTAAACTGTTTTATGTCTAAATTTTAAAAATGTCATAAACTGACAGTCTTCTGTAAATCTTGCTGACGTTGATAGTTAAGTGTATGCGTGTATTTATGCTTAGCCACTTTAATCTCCATGTCTGAAAGTCACGCGAAGAGATACTTCAAAGTATCCTTGTATTATCTCAAAATGAGAAACTGATCACAACATAAAAAAATTAAAGTTCTACAGTTTAATCCTGTTCATATTAAAAACTGAAAACCTGAGGGTTACCTGCCAACTCAATTCACTGTCTTTTCATCCAATGATTCACCAGTTAAATCGTTTCACAGACTTTTCTCATCTTCTGATCAAGCATCTCCCCCACTGTAAACACGTCTCACAATGTCAATCTGTTTACCCAGCCCTTAGTAAGTAAAAATCATTTTGATCTGAAAAATTAAAGAGTGAAGGTTTGACTGTCCAAGTGGTGATGAAACTGAAAAGGAAAACTTAAACAGTAGAAATTCATATATCACAACAAAAACAATTAATCCTGCAAGTGCTGATAATAATGATTATATAGAACAATAAAACATCTGTCGAGTTGACTGTATACCTTTAGTCATACATCACTGAAACTCTCTTCAAATTCTACATATGCTGCAACCCTCATATCATTCTCTTCCTCCAACAATGGAACAGTTCTTCAATGCAAGCCAGTGTCAGCTAGAACTACAATGTCAGCTGCGTTAGATGGACCGTTTAAAGAGACCAATCCAACAGACTGGCACTGTTGACAGGATGCTTTTACACCATATCACCTGAGATTACAGTTTTTACACACAGCAGGGGGTCAGTTACGGATCAGGGGATGATATGAAGGTCATCATAGATTGTCTGGTCACCGTTTGGGTCATCATGCCCCCTGCATATACACAGCACACCGTCACAACGCTAGAGATACGCACATCACAGTTATGCATGAAAAAACACAATTCTTCATTACTTTCAGCCTTCCTGGCCTAGTCTTCATGCAAGAGATACATAGACATATACCACGCACATTAAAGCAAACACTAGTATCTGTCTTCCTCAGTTCCTGGCACACTGTCTACACTCTAGAGATACACATACTATAAACAGGAAAGAAAAAGCACAGTCTATCACTAGCATCAGCCTTCCTGGCATACTGTCTTCACTACAGATATATATCGCACACATGAAAAAAATCTGTCACTAGTATCATCTTCCTGGCACATTGTCTTCACTACTGAGAAGTGAGATACATATTATCTTGCACATAAAAAAAGCAACAAAAACCCCCATAAATCTCTTGCAAGTGTCAGCCTTCCTGGCACATCGCCTTTTCTCTACAGGTACACATATCACATACATGAAACAAGTCGGTCTACCTTCCTGGCACAAACCCCAGCTAACTGATTCACAAATATATAACCCATATCATTCCCCATCAGTTACTTGTCATTACCTTGAAATCCCATCATTTACAACTGATTTTTACCTATCAAACAGTTGCACCCCACTGCTAGCCTCTTCTATGTATAACTTGAGGGGTTTTCTGCTGACTTTTCATCTCTATAGATGAGAGGAAACTTTCCTACTGATTCCACTGGAGGAGTGCAGACAGCAGGGGGTCAGTTACGGATCAGGGGATGACATAAAGGTCATCATGGATTCTCTGTACATACTGTCTAGGTCATCACTCCCCCTCTACACTACACAATCAACACCTTCATTCTCTGAAGATTATTTCACAACATCTCCAGATAAATAAGTTAACTGTTTTATGTCTAAATTTTAAATGTCATAAACTGACAGTCTTCTGTAAATCTTGCTGACGTTGATAGTTAAGTGTATGTGTGTATTTATGCTTAGCCACTTTAATCTCAATGTCTGAATGTCACGCAAAGAGATACTTCAAAGTATCCTTGTATTATCTCAAAATGAGAACTGATCACAACATAAAAAATTGAAGTTCTACAGTTTAATCCTGTTCATATTAAAAACTGAAAACCTGAGGGTTACCTGTCAACTCAATTCACTGTCTTTTTATCCAATGATTCACCAGTTAAATCGTTTCACAGACTTTTCTCATCTTCTAATCAAGCATCTTCCTCACTGTAAACATGTCTCACAATGTCAATCTGTTACCCAGCTCTTAGTAAGTAAAAATCATTTTGATTTGAAAA
>JADBJO010026414.1:7500-22554 GCA_016801955.1 Conus betulinus | reverse complement strand
ACACTGTCTGTTGAAAAAGGAAAAGCAAAAACGAAAAAAAAGACAACTGGACAACGACATAATGCAAACTGGAAGCATCTTTGCTAGAAAAAGATAGATCAGGATACTGCTGCATCAGTATCACATTCAAGCCAAACATGCCCCCCATCTTTCTTCAGTTGAACTCCAAAAAAAAAAAAAAAAAAAAAAAAGGCAAAAATTCATCTACCTCTCTCCCCCTCTACCCCCTTCTCCCCTCCCTCCCCCCCCCCCCCCCCCCCCCCCCCCCCCCCCCCCCCCCCCCCCCCCAAAAAAAAAATCAAAATAAAACCTCAAACATCATAACAAACAAACAAACACAAAACTTAAATTCAAAACAAACCAATTAGCTTTGGTATAGAGAATGAGATATGGTCTTTGTTATTCATTCCCAAAACCTGTGAGATTCATTTTTTTCTCTCCAGTATGGCCATGACTGGAGCTATGCCTTATCTCGATGTCATCCCTCCAGCATGGCCTTGGTTGTCATCCCTCCAGTATGGCCATGGCTGGAGCTATGCCTTATCTCAATGTCATCCCTCCAGTATGGCCTTGACTGGAGCTATGTCTTATCTCAATGTCATCCCTCCAGTATGGTCATGGCTGGAGCTATGCCTTATCTCAATGTCATCCCTCCAGTATGGTCATGGCTGGAGCTATCTCTTATCTCAATGTCATCCCTCCAGTATGGCCATGACTGGAGCTATGTCTTATCTCAATGTCAATCTTTTAAAACAAGAAAGATTGGGGTCCAGACAAAACACAGTGAAAGCTGCACCAAAATTAGCAGATGGGCCTACTTTTCATAACAGTGACGTATTACGCCAAACCACTGCCAAAAACATTCATTTGGAAACAAAGTCTGATCTTGACAGTTTTGACAGTGAAAGTCAAATTCTTCTTGTCTTAAAGTTCTTCAGCAGGCTCCTTCAGCAGGCTCCTAACAAACACACACAGTCAAAATAAGAAAGAGGTTCCCAATCTGAAACAAAACAAAACTACTGTAAAAGCATGTTGTAGCGTTTCAAAATTCCATCAGATGGCAAACACACTTCTCCGACCACCACCACCACCACCGATCAAGCTGTCTGCATCAAACCAGTTGCAAAGTAAAGACATACAGGGAGGCCAAAGCTAAGCATCTGCCATATACTGCTCCCATCCTCTCTGTTAAAGCAATGGAGGAGGAAGAGGACCAATCTGCACTGACTACAGAAATCAGGCGGCCATTTTGATTGTAAGACGAATATGAGAAGAAAAGTGGTTTCTCGTTCTTCGTTTTCACTGTCCTAAATGTTATTATTTTTGCCTGAAGAAGATCCAAAGCTTGTAATGCATTGTGTCTTGTCCTGTACTTTGTTTGTCTATGTCCTTGGCGGTAAAACTAGCCCCCTCTCTTTCTATTTGGCTGCCATTTTCCGCCCTCAGTCACTCCATTTTGAAAAACTAGTGTTACCTCGGCCATGAAGAGTGAACCTTTTTCTGTCATGGAGGTAAAAAGGAAGTCATGTGTGTGTTAGTGCTAGTGGTAGTTAGTGTTAGTGTTAGTGTTAGTGTCTGTGTGTGTTAGTATGTGGTTAGTGTGTGTGTGTCCGTGCGTGTGTGCGTGTGGTGTGTGTGTGGTGTGTGTGTGTGTGTGTGTGTGTGTGGTGTGTGTGCGTGTGTGTGTGTGTGTGTGTGTGTGTGTGTGTGTGTACGTGTAAGTGTGTGTGTGTGTGGTGTGTGTGTGTGTGTGTGTGTGTGTGTGTATTGTGTGTGTGTGTGTGTATGGCGTGCATGCGTGCGTGCGTTGCGTGCGTGAGTGTGTGTGCGTGTGTGTGAGTGTGGTTAATGTCTGTGTGGTGCATGTGGTGTGTGTGTGTGTGTGTGTGTGTGTGTGTGTGTGTGTGTCCGTCTGTTTTAAATCCTTGACAACTAAAAGTTAAGCAAGGAAAGGAAGAGATCAATAACTCTAGGAAAATATCTACCGTTCGCGTGCTGCAAAACAACATCTGCAACAGCCTCTTTCAGTTTTGTGGTACTCCACCATCGGCGCTTCCTGCCGTGCTTCCAACAGAAACAGCCGTGCTCTGTCCTGTCGACCACCCCTGTGGCCTCCACAGCCGCCCCCGGGGGGTACATGAAAACGCAGGGTGGGAGGGTACCCGGCAGGTATATGAGCCGCCTGCAGAGGTGAGAGAGAGGAAGGAAGGAGGTACTCTCCGTTGTCGTGTTCTGAGCCGGGGGTGGGGGGGGCGGAGTTATTAGGGGTCTAAGACAAACAGTGACAGTGTGGTGTGTGTGTGGTGTGTGTGTGTGTGTGTGGTGTGGTGTGTGTGTTGGAGAGAGAGTGAGAGAGAGTCAGAGACAGAGAGAGGACAGAGAGAGGGACAGAAAAGAAGAGGGGAGACACAGAGGAGAGAGGAGAGAGACAGACAGACAGACAGACAGACAGACAGAGAGTCAGAGAAGAAGACAGAGAGAGAAACAGAGAGAGAGAGAAGACAGAGAAGAGAGGGGAGAGAGAGAGAGAGAGGAGAGAGCGAGAGAGGAGAGAGAGAGAGAGGAGAGAGAGAGAGAGAGAGAGAGGAGAGACAGAGAGGAGAGACAGAGAGAGAGACAGGAGAGAGGGAGAGACAGAGAGAGAGAGAGGGGAGAGAGAGAGAGAGACAGAGGGACACAGAGAGAGAGAGAGGAGAGAGAGACAAAACAGAGAGAGAGAGAGAGGAGAGAGAGGAGGGAGAGAGAGACCGAGAGAGAGAGAGAGAGAGACGAGGAGGGAGAGAGAGGACGACGCTTGACGCGCGTTAAACACTGCGCCATTTATTGTGAGGCCAAAGGTCTGTACACAAAGAGTTCGCAGCGTCAACATTTTGGAATTTTCAACAAGAAGCAGCATGAAATAAAATGAAAACATAGTTCTCGTTTTCTTACATGAATTTAGTCTCAGTAAGGAGACGCCAGCCTTTATATATAGATATTCACAAATTATACTAGTTAATCAAAAAAACAATATTTGATAGGCAAACACTTTGTATACCACAATATATCCTCGAACCTTTATCATACTAATCACTCAGGGTAAAAATAAGACAGGCTATCACATTTCCTCTATTAAATTCCTTTCGTAACTGGTTGTATGACCCTATGGACTGGTGTATTCCATAAAAACACACTACACTAGATACATGGACGACATGCCAGCTATGCTCCGACGTCTCCCCAGCGGGTGAGGCGCAAGAGAGGGGAGGCGGGGGGGGGGGAGCGGGGCGGGGCCGCGAGCAAACGGCAACTGTGCTACGACATATCTCTTTACCGTATCGACCTCCGCCGCCACCGCACCTCCCCCCCCCCCACCAATCCCCCCCCCCCCCCCACCCCCCCCCCCCCCCCCCACCCCCAATCGCAGCGGGAGCGCAAGAGAGGGAAAGCGAAGGGGGAGAGACCGTGAGCCGCACGGGGCGCGCCGGCCGGCAAACCGCGCTCCGACGTTCTTGCCGTTGCCGTCCGCCCCCCCCCCCCCCCCCCGGGGGGATCGGGGTAGGGGGGGGGGGGAAGACGTACGGGCGAGGCAGGGGGGGGGGGGGGGGGGAGCGCAGCGTATTCTTTAAAACGGGATACCATAAATACAGGGGGGAGGCCAGCTGGGGGACGTCGGGGGGTCCGGGGGACCACCCACCCCCCCCCTCCCCCAGCGGAAGCGACAGGAGGGGAGGAGGGGAGACCACGAGCCAACCCCACCCGACGGGGCGGGGGGGGGGGGGGGGGGGGGGGCGCAAGAGAGGGAAGAGGGGGGGACGAGACCCGTGAGGCCGCCACGGGGCGCGCCGGGCAGGCAAAAACCGCGCTCCCGGGGGGGGGGGGGGGGGGGGGGGGGGGGGGGGGGGGGGTGGGGGAGCGCGAGCGCAAAGAGAAGGGGTGGGGGGGGGGGGGGGTGAGGAGAGGAGACAGCGGCGCCGGCGGGACACACAAGCTCGCACCCAAAGCCCCTGAACATGTAACTAGCATGCCAACTTCTATTATCATGATCCCACCTTCCCATCATCATGCACTTGTATAAAGTATATAATTATGCATAAACGTCATCCTTTTTCAGATATTTCACTTATATACATTTGTCCAATCTTTCTCTGTTGTTCCAGTCTCTCTTTCATTGATAGTTGATCATTTCCCCTCAAACTCTTACACTAATTCTTCGTTCTTCTTCCAGTTCCATCTTCCATTCTCATCTGTATCATGATAACATTTCGTTTCTCAAATCATATGATATGTTTAGATAACATTGCCAGCCCTCTTGGTATTTTATTTTCTTACAATAGATTTTCTCTGGTTTGAGTGCATAAAAAATATACATTGTGATATCGCGTGTGATATTTAAGTTATCATTTTGTAATAAATTTTCTAATCTAATTGTATTCAAGTTTCTAAAATGTTTAGATATGTATTTCTCTCTTAATGTCTGTAGTTTGGATAGATTGTTAGGAAATGTATTTCTGTTTCTTCAAACTGGACAGAAGGGGCATTTTGTGATAGCTAAATTGTCTATATACTTCTTGTTAGTATGCAGTTCATTTATTCCTAGCCTCATTCTTGTCAATGCTTTCCTGAACTTTGCTATAGTGATTATGTGTAAGTATCTTCTGTTTGGTGTATGTTTTTTAAACGAATAATATGTCTTAAATCGTTCACTGTTTGTAATTTTGTCATGCCATGTTTGTTTAAAACAATCTTTGCTTTAACTCATTAATGAACCTGTGTTCATTTCAAGCCCCCTCATTGTTCCATACTTCTGAAAATCCATAATTGTCTAAACATCTTTTTATTCCTAGAGCCCAGTTTTGTGGTTTGTTTACTTCTGTTTTTTCCCTCTCATATGCTTGCCTCGGTATCCTATCCGGTGTCATTTTTACCAGTCTTAGCCAATATCTAATTGTCTTTATTGTACTATCTATGTATATCGGGTATCTACCTAACTCTCCATATACTAAGTAGTTCGGTGTTTTCATTCCTACCCCTAGGTATTTTTTGCTTGCGAGTAAATGCACATTTTCCGCTGTTGAATAGTTAATTAGTCCCCATACTTCTGCTGCATATAGAAGTAATGGTTTAACCTGTGAATCGAAAAGTTTGAAATAGATTTTCATGTCTATATGCCCTAAGCTATACATAGTTTTCATTATGTCTATCATCTTTCCTTTTGCTCTGCCTACATATTCTGAGAGTGGGATATCGACAGAAAGTTTAGTTGTTAATGTACAACCGAGGTATTTATAGCTGTTAACAACTTCAATTTCTTTTCCTTTATAATACCATTTTTCCAGTTTGCCTAGGTATCCTCCTTTTCTAAATACCATGATTTTTGTTTTTTGCAGATTCACTGTTAACCCTATGTGGTCAGAAGTTTCTTGCAGGTTTTTTTTATTTGGTTCTGTAGTCCAGCTGGTGTCCATGATATTAGTGCTATATCATCCGCAAATAGCAATAAGAATAATTCCTCGGTTCCTGGTAAAAATTGATATCCATGTCTTCCTCTCATTTTTACCTTCTCAGCTACTTCTGCTATTAGTAAGGAGAAAATCAAGGGAGATAATAGGCATCCCTGTTTCACTCCGAGTGGGCAGTCAAAAAATTCTGTTAATTCTGTTCCATGTCTCACACATACTTGTACTGTTCTATATATACCTTTCAACATATTTAGCATTTTAGTAGAAATTTTGTTTTCTTTAATATTTTCCATAATTCATCTCTGTTTACTGTATCAAACGTTTTTTGATAATCGATAAATGCAAACATATAGTTTAGTTCTTCTTCTACCATGCAGGCAGTTACTAATCATTGATACAAGTGTGAAAATGTGGTCTATGGTTGAGTATTTTTTTCTGAATCTGCTTGTTCTCTACTTATTTTATTTTCTTCCTCTGCCAGTTGTATAATCTTCTGTTTATTATGGCTGTAAATATTTTACTTATAATGCATAGTAGGGAGATTCCTCTGTAATTTCCTGGGTTTTGTTTGTTACCTTTCTTGAACAAAGGGTACTATAACAGATTTTGTCCATTCCCTGGCTGAGAGAGAGAGAGAGAGAGAGAGAGAGAGAGAGAGAGAGGAGAGAGAGAGAGAGAGAGAGAGAGAGAGAGAGAGAGAGAGAGGAGAGTTAGAGAGAGGGATAGTTATGCGTGTGTGAATGCATGGATACCCAGGCACATTTTGCGTTCACACCCACATACTTCCCCCTTCCCCCACTCTGTCTGTCTCTGTCTGTCTGTCTCTCTCTCTCTCTCTCTCTCTCTCTCTCTCTCTCTCTCTCTCCATAAAGAACGCACGCGCGCGCGTTCGCAAACACACACACACACACACACACACACACACACACACACACACACAGAGAGAGAGAGAGAGAGAGAGAGAGAGAGTGAGTGAGAAACACACACACACACACACACACACATGCACGCGCGCACGCGCAACATGCACGCACACAGAGAAAAAAAAACCCTACGTAGTCTGTATATACTTCCATAATATCTAGCTTACCGCCCATGTCACATTAACATGGGGGACGACAGGTGTAAACAAAGGTTCCACAAGCGAGCAGGACGTTCCCCGTCTGTCTAGAGAGTTGTCCCGCTTGGCTTGCGTTGATATGACAACGTGCAACTTTCCGTCTCTTGTTTGGAGGCCACCTGTTGCAACGCGAGAGAGTACGGTCGAATAAGGCACCAGTCGCAACAAAACAATAATTCTGCATTCCCCATCAATACAGAGACACTATTTTTCCCCACCGTTTAAAATCCAGTTAATCTTCAGTTGAAACGAAAATGTACACACACACACACACACACGCGCGCGCGCGCGCGCGCACCCACGCACGAGCACACGCACACACGCACGAACGCACACACGCACGCACGCGCGCTCACACACAAACAGATAGGCGAAAGAGAAACGAATGTTTGGCATCACTTCTCTAATGCCTGAGCTAGTGAAGCAGCTCGCAACAGGCCTTATTCCTCTGTATTATGTTTTACTCACTGTTTCCTTTTAAGATACTGTATGCTGTTATCTCGCCATGAGATAATTTGACCAGAGTGTCTGCTCTGCATCGGTCATTACGTTGATAGCTGACTCGCCAGTGCTAGAATAAGATGGCTTATAGTACGGGCGTGAGGAAGAACAGGCGAAGGGAGAGACAATGGAGAGTAGAGATCTTGAAAAAAAAAAAAAATGAACAGGGAGATATAATGTTTGGAAAGAAAGAGAGAAGGAGGATAGAGGTTCTGTCAGCCATGTGTATAAAATGAATGCATGGATATTTAAGGCTGAACAGGTGAGGTGGAGGAAAACAGGAAGGGGGAGGGGGGGGGGGGGGGGTGGGGGCTGGGGTCGTGGACGTAGGAAGGGAGGAAGAAAGGGTGGATGGGTAGAGGATGAGAGAGGACACGTGTAAGGAGAGGTGGTAGAAGGCTAAAGATTTGAAATATCTATAGAACCATTGTGTGAAAGAAAGGTTGAGGATGCTGACCTAAGGAACAAGAACTGATGGACACATGGGTGGCAGAGTGAAAGCGGAGCATGGTAGGTGACAAGAGTAGTGGGAGGAGTTGGAATGGGTGGGGTCGGAGGGAGGGTAAAAAGGCGGACTGGATGGCAGCAGCGGCAGAGTGGCTGCAACACAAAAAAACATTGCCACGTGTCTAACACACTTGACCATGCATCAAAACACACGTCTACACAGCACAGAACATTTCCAGAAAGTCTCTGGCGTTTCTACAATTGGCTGGCAGTAGACATTCCGAATGTGCCCGGGCGTTTCTACAAATCACCGTAGATTCTACAAATCACCGTAGAGAAAACACGTAGAACGGCAACACTGTGTCGATCAATATTTCAGTTCAAGGGCCATCTCGCGAATGACGTGCTCATTTCTAGTCTTGAAGGTTGTGAAATTTTGTCACAGATTGTAGCACTGATCTCTCTCTCTCTCTCTCTCTCTCTCTCTCTCTCTCTCTCTCTCTCTCTCTCTCTCTCTCTCTCTCTCATACACACACACACACACACACACACACACACACACACACACACACACACTATTAGAAATGTCGTCCAGCCACTTTGGAGAGGACGATCACTATGATCTAGTACACGCCAGGGTGCTCATGATCAGAGTGCATTTGCACTATGCTGCGGTCTTTGTACATAGCTTGTGGATCCAGAACTTTATTCATTGATGTGTTTGTGTGCAGGCCGTCTCTCATAATTTGTTCAGTGGAACTGCACCTCAGGGCCTAAACATGTGTCCTAGTCTCTTGGAAACTTTGGCGTGACCTCTGTGTGTGTGTGTGTGTGTGTGTGTGTGTGTGTGTGTGTGTGTGTGTGTGTGTGTGTGTGTGTGTGTGAGTCTGGCTGTGTCTGGCTGTGTGTGTCTCGGTGTGTCTGTGTATCTGTGTGTGCCCTACATGTGTGAAAGTAGGGCGCTCTTGTCTCCTCACCGATATATTGAGCACAGAAAATAATGACACAAAAGAGCTTGCACATGATGTTTAATGACATGCTGGAGATGTCTGTACCGCGCAAATCTGTCACTGCTATAAATATGATCATGCCAGTCCTGCCATCTGCAGTCAATAATTCTTTGTTTAAAACATTTCAAGAACCCTACAATATTTTCAACGCCCTGTTATCCCAAACATAAAGCAAAGCCATATGAATTTAAACAGCGACGAACGTTGGCAGCCCATGTCTTCTTGCCATTACAATCCAAATTTCTCAATATCTCTCAGAGAGAGAGAGAGAGAGAGAGAGAGAGAGAGAGAGAGAGAGAGAGAGAGAGAGAGAGAGAGAGAGAGAGAGACTCACATGAAACAAGACAAGACAGGCAATGTACATGTTAATCTGATCTGTCTGCCTCATCCCATCACAAGGATGCGACAGTCTCACTGATGCACACACACACACACACACACACACACACACACACACACACACACACACACACACACACACACACACACACACACACACACACACACACACACACACACACACACACACACACACACACACACACACACACACGCACACCCCTCAACGGTAGTCAGGCGGCAATGCATATGGTAAAATGATCACTGTAGGTACTTAGTGACTAACGTGTGAATGAGTTCATCCACGTGATCGCAGAGGGTAGGCACCATTTCCCTTGTTGATCTGACACCCCCCCCCCCCCCCCCCCCCCCCACCCTTCACCATTCCCCGTCCACAGGCACAGCCAGGTTCATCAAGCCCGGCCCAGGCATCGCCAATCCACAGATAACAGTCCATTCAAGTTGTCAGGAGGCAACCCACCACGAGAGAAACTGCACTGCTGCCGAGTCACATCTGTGGTGTGCAGTAGCGCGTGTTCTGATCCAACATGTGTAGGAAACCACCCACTCAGTATCCTGCTTACAACACCAGTTGCTCAGTCATAAAGCCAGGACCAGTGAACTCTCCCTCTGGAAGGCGCCATCACGTCCGTCCAACAACACCCTGTAGGAATTTGTCAGTACCTGTGACCCCAGCAGAACTAACCAAGGGCATCAGCGTATGTGTGTAACCGAAACTGAGGCCACCATCAGAACTGGGCCTGATGGGCCACAGAATTGGAAATGTTCTCTGTATGCCGATCGATGAGAGTGAGACGGATGAAGGTTGTACTTCTGTTCAGGTCTGAGACTGAATGACAAGGCTCACAGGTTATGCGCAGAACAGCGTTTCAGTGTGTGTGTGTGTGTGTGTGTGTGTGTGTGTGTGTGTGTGTGTGTGTGTGTGTGTGTGCGCGCGCGCGTGTCTGTGTTCGTGTGCGACTTTGACAATTGAAATTAAAATACTGTTCTAAATGTAACAATTTAAAAGATAAATTACAAAGCAAAAACAAACAAACAAACAAACAAACTGGAAATATTTACACAAACGAGCCAACTGGGCTTAGCATCAACGATTTTACAAATGTAAAAAAAAGGCGTGAAGATTCTGGGGAAATGCATAGGGAATTTTTTTGTCGGAAGCTGGAGAGTGATGAATGAAATATACTTCCTGTGCATATGAAATTCTTGTCCTGACCAAGTAATTTGATAAATGAATTAAAGCGCATGTATCCTGTCCCCAACTCTGGTAACTCACAAATTTAAGAAGATTAAGAGCTTTCCTGGCTTGAGCAGTGACATATTCAATATGTGTGTTCCATGTTATTTTTGAAGTAGTAGGAAGAAACTCGTGGACAGCGTGGCAGCAGAGAGTACTAAGAAGAGAAGCCGCCTTCAAGCAAGTGTTTCCGCCCTTATCTCCTGACACTCTAGGGGGGTTGGGCCACACCCGATTCATGACTCCGGATGTCCCTCTGCTGCCCCCTTTTTTTTCCCATCTTGGGACGAGTCATGCTGGGATTCGAACCCATGACCCTCTGGACATGCTCATTTTCCACTTAATGACTCGTACACTAACCACTGAGCCACTGGGGCACCTGATATTTGTATAAAAGTTAAGCCTTATGAAGTTCACTTTTGTTCCTCCTTGACCAGATCCAGCTTGAACACCTCTCTGCCGCTTTTGCCATTGCTTTCAGGCTCTGGTTTTTTCCCTCCCTGCAACTGAGCTGTTTCATGAGGCTGTATGCAGACGTTCCTACAAACCCCCTAGCTCCAGTTTCTGCAGTGAGGACTTTGAGCTGATAGCCTTATCTCCTCAGGCTGTTTGCCAGATCAGCATACCTTTCAGTCTTGTAGCTCCGTTCTGTTCTCATATGGCACCGTGAGCTCGATCATGATCAGCTGCTTGGTTGACTGAGAGTGGACTACTATGTCTGGTCTCATGCCACTCTTGCTGATGATCTCTGGGCGATTCTTCCATTCTGGGAGATCTGAAGTGCACTCCCAGTCATCTGTCCCATCCAGCAGACTCTGCCTGCATGTTCCGAGTGGCACTGTTGTTCTTGCCCATGATTTGCTGCCCTCCTGCCGTGAAGAATGTTGCGGGTGCGAGTCCTGATTTTCCCTTTTGTGGTGTTGGTACTAGCCCAGACTGTTTGTACAAATCTCTTTGAGCACTTGGTTGTGTCTCCGTGTGTACCTTCCTTGAGCCAGGGCTACTTTACATGAGCTTAGGACATGCTCCACTGGTTTTCATAGCAGAGGGGACATGAAGGATCGTCTGTTTTTCCCCACTACACCAGGTTTGCATTTGAGGGCAGAAGGTCATATGTAGATCTGAGAATGAAGCTGATCCTGAGAGGGGCCATGTGCCAAATGTCATTCCAAGTGAGACTTCTTTGGAGTGCATTCCCCCACGTTGTCCATTGCCCTTGCTGGCTCTGCTGGACTGCTATTTGAAGTCTTTTTTTGGTCTTCTTTTCTTTTCTCATCTCCTGAATCATGATGTCTCTTTTGGCTTTTCCTTTGGCCTTTGACCACCATTCAGTTTTGGTCACCCACAGTCCTTGTCTGTTGGTCTGTGTGTGTCCTGTTATTTCTCTGATCTTGAGACTTTTTTTTTTTTGCAGAATCCATCGCCTCTTGAACTTTCCATTTTCTGCTTGTCTTCAGCTGGGTTTGATTGCTTCTACCACCTTGTCTCCTGAGTCCTCCAGCATGCTTTGAAGTCTGATCTTCCCTGCTTTGTATTCCTCCAGGATGGACTTCAGTGGTAGTTTCAGCTTTGCTTGGCGACAGTACAGCGCTATGTCAGTCAGACAGGGTGGGACACCAAGTCATTTCCTTGTGAACTTGTTAATTGATTTTGGCTTCCATTGCCTCCGCTATGCTAGTGCAGATGTCGTATATCATCAGATGTACACCTAAAAACTTTATGCAAGATGTGCAGGTCAGAACAGTGTCATCCAATAGGGAGATCATGAAAACTTCCATCAGCATCAAAAAGCATCATATGAGATTTCTCAGCAGACAGACATATAACCCCATTCTCAAACATAAATCTAGCGATACTGTCTTAAGTCTCTTGATATAATTTTTTTCATGTATGTAATTGACCTTAACCTAGTGATTTGAGTTGTTTTGTTTCACGTCTTTCCACATTACGTGATATCAGACGAAAAAAAATCAGGGGGCAGGAGGAGAAAAGGTTAACACAACGAGTCAAAAGAACGAACTTCTCTTCAGCTATAACACAAAAATAGAAAATCCACTTAATCAAAGAGAAAAATAACAAAAAACAAAAAAACATATAACACTTCTGTCTCATCTCACCACTGACTGCTATCTTTTATAAGTATTTGCCGACTGGAATTTTACCGAGTGGAAAAAAGAAAAGATATGTTTCACTCGCTGACAGGAAAACATTCTGAATAGGCTGTACAGACGTATTTGGAATGATTTTTTTTTTTTCATGACGTTACACAAATGAATGTGATCGATTGATATCTTATGAGCACATATACAATGTACATTTTTGACATACTTTTTTTAAAACAATCAGTTTTTATCTACAGATCAAGGCACCTATCTGTCGTCTACGATAAATGTTTTGATCGCACTTCCTTAACTTTTCATGAATATTTTTCATTTCATCGTGTAAACCAAAACACCTAGTTTCTCTTCTCCTAGTACTCTTGCACTGACATAAAGAAGTTCAAAAAATGCGAAACTGATGATCGTTTTGCTCCTCTCTCTGCTAGAATATCAACCTTTTCATTATGATATAACCCATAGTGGGAGGGCACCCAAAACGTTATTTCAGAAAACCCATAGTGGGAGGGCACCCAAAACGTTATTTCAGTGTCTCGGACTGAGGGGAAACGTAGACTACTAAATTAATTATTTCAGTGATCATCTCGGATCGAACTTTTGATTTAAAATTCTTTATTGCAGTAAGAACTGACTTAGAATCTACACATAAAACTACTTTAAATACATTTTGAGGGTATCAAGAACAAACTTTAAAGCCATGATTATAGCGGTTAACTCAGCAGTTAATATAGGCTAGATTTCCACCCCTAGATAGTAAGACTTTCCAATGGTAATTGTCAATGACGTGTTCAAGTTTGTCGAAGAATGCACTCTCTCTTTCTCTTGAAAAACTTTCTGCGCGAGCACGAGATGTTGGTTTTGGTTTTTCACGTGAAAGTTGTGGATGGCGCTTCATGAAACCGTAATACCAGTCCTTACCAGCTCTGTCTGCTTCAGACGAAAAACGGCCAATCCCATTTTAGAAGCTAAGTGCCAGTTTCTGGATATCTTTTCGAGTGCAGCCAATCATCAGAAACAGAGCTAAAATGAAGGAACAGCATAAATGGAGAGATATGTGTATATTGAAACTCTCCCTGCAAAAGTTTATGGGAGTCATTCATTTTGGCCTTTTTTTTTTTTTTACATGTCCAAACCCAAAATTACGCAGTGACAGAAGGTTTCTAAATTTCCGATTTTTTCCGCCATCCGATTGAATATTTCGTTACTTTTTTTTTTTACTACTGCAAAAACGGCCACAATCATCCAATTGGTTTTTACGCCGTTTTGTGGGGGTTGCGATGAAAGAAGAAGAACAAACTATAGAAAGCGATAGACCTAAAAGTGAGGATAAAAACCTAGTCCTGCTCTAAGTGCTGTTCTCCGGCAGGCTACTGTTACTTCACTTTCCGCCCTTCCCAGCTAGCCGGTCCCTTGCTGATCTAAGACAGCAGGGCCCCCCAAATAAATGAAAAAAAAAAACCAACAAAAAAAAGCTACTGGGATAAGAGTGGGAAGGGGGAGGGGGGGAGGGACCTATTATCTAACTAACTACTGACTGGGGGGCACCCTAGACTTAAAGGTGTCCAAGGTGTCCGCTGCCACAGCTGTTTCAGGCAGGTTGTTCCAGTCACGTATCGTTCTGGGGAAGAAGGAAGCTTGTCGATATTGGTTGAGTTGGCGGGAGTGCTTCCTTCTTTGTCTGGGAGGGGCGGGCACGATGCAGCTTTTGTCGACGATCGCCTCTCCGTCCATTATTTTCCGTAGCATGACAAGCCTAGCTACCCTGAGTCTGTGCTACAGAGTCGGCCATTGCAGTTTGTCGATCATCGCGGTGACACTAGATGTGTTGTGGTACCGGTTGACCACAAACCGTGCTGCTCGTCTCTAGACAGCTTCAATCTTATTGATGTTGACTAGGGTATGCGGGTCCCATACGGTGCACGCGTACTCCAAGATCGGTCTGACAAAAGTCTTAAAGGCTGTTTTTCTTTGAGGCGCACTGCTGGGATCTTCAGGTTTCTTCCAAGGAAGCCGAGGGTCTTGCTGGCTTTAGCACAGATGGCGTTGATGTGCAGGTCCCAGCTTAGGTCACTTGTGATGGTAACGTCTAAATACTTGGAGGCAGAGACAGTTTTTCTTGAATATGGTCGTGGAGGGTAGGCCCCTATAGTCGGATTTTGCAGGAGAAGATGATTTTGTAACTGGGAGAGTAGTACATTTTCCAGGATGGAATGCCATGTCCCAGCTGTGCTCCTATGCTTCTAACTTCTTGAGGTCTTCCTGAAGTAAGCTTTGGTCGGGTTTAGAGCCTTCCAACGATAGACAGCTGTGTCATCAGCAAACAGGCGTATCAGTGAGCAGAGTTACGGGAGCGAGGAAAGGGATGGGAGGGGGGAACTAAACAATAATTGTTGCCTGTTGTGTATATGTTCCTCACTCGTGACCATATTTTCGTTTCGTTTCTTGCACCATATCTACCAATCTGTTTCTTTTGGTTCCGGTATATCGTTAGTACTGAAGAGGTCATAGGCATTTTTTTGCGAGACTTCCCGAGAACGATGATCAACAACATGGCTGCCACGGACGTTCTACTGCAGCAAGCAGTTGATTTGAGAAAAACGAACACAGTGCATGCTTCAGAAATTCTCACAAAAATTGGTAATGACTGTAACGAAAACCATTAATCAAGTTTTTTTTAAGAGATCGTGATCGAACGAGCTTTTCGTAATAGACATATCAAGTTCTCTTTTGTTGACAGTGTGAAGTGGCTTAGTCATTATTCCTACTCTAGAGACACTGTGTGATTGACGAGGCAGTTAAACTACGCAAATCCACTGTATTT
>JADBJO010026414.1:0-2500 GCA_016801955.1 Conus betulinus | reverse complement strand
TGATCAGAGTGCATTTGCACTATGCTGCGGTCTTTGTACATAGCTTGTGGATCCAGAACTTTATTCATTGATGTGTTTGTGTGCAGGCCGTCTCTCATAATTTGTTCAGTGGAACTGCACCTCAGGGCCTAAACATGTGTCCTAGTCTCTTGGAAACTTTGGCGTGACCTCTGTGTGTGTGTGTGTGTGTGTGTGTGTGTGTGTGTGTGTGTGTGTGTGTGTGTGTGAGTCTGGCTGTGTCTGGCTGTGTGTGTCTCGGTGTGTCTGTGTATCTGTGTGTGCCCTACATGTGTGAAAGTAGGGCGCTCTTGTCTCCTCACCGATATATTGAGCACAGAAAATAATGACAAAAGAGCTTGCACATGATGTTTAATGACATGCTGGAGATGTCTGTACCGCGCAAATCTGTCACTGCTATAAATATGATCATGCCAGTCCTGCCATCTGCAGTCAATAATTCTTTGTTTAAAACATTTCAAGAACCCTACAATATTTTCAACGCCCTGGTTATCCCAAACATAAGCAAAGCCATATGAATTTAAACAGCGACGAACGTTGGCAGCCCATGTCTTCTTGCCATTACAATCCAAATTTCTCAATATCTCTCAGAGAGAGAGAGAGAGAGAGAGAGAGAGAGAGAGAGAGAGAGAGAGAGAGAGAGAGAGAGAGAGAGAGAGAGACTCACATGAAACAAGACAAGACAGGCAATGTACATGTTAATCTGATCTGTCTGCCTCATCCCATCACAAGGATGCGACAGTCTCACTGATGCACACACACACACACACACACACACACACACACACACACACACACACACACACACACACACACACACACACACACACACACACACACACACACACACACACACACACACACGCACACACACGCACACCCCTCAACGGTAGTCAGGCGGCAATGCATATGGTAAAATGATCACTGTAGGTACTTAGTGACTAACGTGTGAATGAGTTCATCCACGTGATCGCAGAGGGTAGGCACCATTTCCCTTGTTGATCTGACACCCCCCCCCCCCCCCACCCCCCACCCCTTCACCATTCCCCGTCCACAGGCACAGCCAGGTTCATCAAGCCCGGCCCAGGCATCGCCAATCCACAGATAACAGTCCATTCAAGTTGTCAGGAGGCAACCCACCACGAGAGAAAAACTGCACTGCTGCCGAGTCACATCTGTGGTGTGCAGTAGCGCGTGTTCTGATCCAACATGTGTAGGAAACCACCCACTCAGTATCCTGCTTACAACACCAGTTGCTCAGTCATAAAGCCAGGACCAGTGAACTCTCCCTCTGGAAGGCGCCATCACGTCCGTCCAACAACACCCTGTAGGAATTTGTCAGTACCTGTGACCCCAGCAGAACTAACCAAGGGCATCAGCGTATGTGTGTAACCGAAACTGAGGCCACCATCAGAACTGGGCCTGATGGGCCACAGAATTGGAAATGTGTTCTCTGTATGCCGATCGATGAGAGTGAGACGGATGAAGGTTGTACTTCTGTTCAGGTCTGAGACTGAATGACAAGGCTCACAGGTTATGCGCAGAACAGCGTTTCAGTGTGTGTGTGTGTGTGTGTGTGTGTGTGTGTGTGTGTGTGTGTGTGTGTGTGTGTGTGTGTGTGTGCGCGCGCGTGTCTGTGTTCGTGTGCGACTTTGACAATTGAAATTAAAATACTGTTCTAAATGTAACAATTTAAAAGATAAATTACAAAGCAAAAACAAACAAAACAAACAAAACAAACTGGAAATATTTACACAAACGAGCAACTGGGCTTAGCATCAACGAATTTACAAATGTAAAAAAAAAGGCGTGAAGATTCTGGGAAATGCATAGGGAATTTTTTTGTCGGAAGCTGGAGAGTGATGAATGAAATATACTTCCTGTGCATATGAAATTCTTGTCCTGACCAAGTAATTTGATAAATGAATTAAAGCGCATGTATCCTGTCCCCAACTCTGGTAACTCACAAATTTAAGAAGATTAAGAGCTTTTCCTGGCTTGAGCAGTGACATATTCAATATGTGTGTTCCATGTTAATTTTGAAGTAGTAGGAGGAAAAACTCGTGGACAGCGTGGCAGCAGAGAGTACTAAGAAGAGAAGCCGCCTTCAAGCAAGTGTTTCCGCCCTTATCTCCTGACACTCTAGGGGGGTTGGGCCACACACCGATTCATGACTCCGGATGTCCCTCTGCTGCCCCTTTTTTCCCATCTTGGGACGAGTCATGCTGGGATTCGAACCCATGACCCTCTGGACATGCTCATTTTCCACTTAATGACTCGTACACTAACCACTGAGCCACTGGGGCACCTGATATTTGTATAAAAGTTTAAGCCTTATGAAGTTCACTTTTGTTCCTCCTTGACAAGATCCAGCTTGAACACCTCTCTGCCGCTTTTGCCATTGCTTTCAGGGCTCTGGTTTTTTCCCTCCCTGCAACTGAGCGTTGTTTCATGAGGCTGTATGCAGACGTTCCTACAAACC
>JADBJO010026413.1:0-20000 GCA_016801955.1 Conus betulinus | reverse complement strand
GTGTGAAAAAAGAAATATTTGTTTGTCAAAAAGTGATGAAAATGACAGGTATGACAAGGAATGCAGATTAAGTAAGAGTAGTGGTAAAGGTTGGCTCTCGGTATTCAGGAAAACGATAGATAACACTGACGATGGTGCTTACTGTATTGAAAAGAAGAGAATATAGATCTATGTAGAATAGAAAAGAAAGAAGAAGAAGAAGAAGAAGAAGAAGAAGAAGAAAGAAGAAAAGAAGAAGAAGAAGAAGAAGAAGAAGAAACCCAAAAAAACAAAAACAAAAAAAAAAACAAAAACAAACAAAACAAAACAACAAACAAACAAAACAAACAAACAAACAAACAAACAAACTGTTCATAGGATATCTTTTAAACGTAAACAAGTTCATAATAAGTTAACTGTTGATGGCTAGATTAAGCATTTTAAAGACCTACCTGTTATAGATAGACCACAAGCGTAAATACTACAGACACTGATTTAGAATACACTTATCGGAACGAAGAGGAAATGATAGCTGTGAACCGCCCTATATCAAGAGAAGAAGTAATACGTGCAATAAGAAAATTTTTAAAAGAATGGCAAAGCTGCAGGATCAGACGGTATTGTTGAGGAAATGTTGAAATCTGCAAGATATCAGGCAGTTGTTGTTGTTGCTGTTTTTGTTGTTATTGTTGTTGTTGTTGTTGTTGTTGTTGTGTTGATGATGATGATGATGATGATGATGATGATGATGATGATGTGTGTGTGTGTGTGTGTGTGTGTGTGTGTGTGTGTGTGTGTGTGTGTGTGTGTGTGTGTGTATTTATTATTTTTTTCAACGTATTGTTTGACAAGGGAATTTTCTCAGACAGCTAGATAGAGTCTATACTAATTTCTTTATTTAGAAAAAAAATGTGATGTAAACAATCCTAGCAACTATAGAGCCATATCTTTGTGTGGCATTAGCAGTAAAGTTTATTTTGCAGTCATAAAAAAACAGACTTAAACAATGGATAGAAGAAGATAACTTGACAGGCGAACATCAAGCAGGATTTAAAGGAAGCTATTCTACAATTGACCATATGTTCACTTTGTTAGAAGTAATAGAAATATAGTTTTGTTTTTCAACTGTAAACTTTACGTAGCCTTAATTGATTTTGAAAAGGCGTTTGATTTTATGGAAAATAAAAACCTCGTTATGGCCGATCGTTTTTTTTATTGTTGTTGTGGTTTTTTTTTTTTTTTGTGTGTTTTTTTGTGTGGGATTAAAAAAGTTGTATAAATGTATTCGTAGTATGTATATAAATGTGAAAGCTAGGGTCAGAAGTGGAGTTAAATTGACTGCGTATATTAATTGTGCACGTGGGGTGAAACAAGGGTAATGTTTGCAGCTCTATATTGTTCTCTTAATTTATCAACGAATTAGCATTATAAGTAATAAGCAGAGGCAAACAGGGTGCAATATTTAAACATCATTACTTTGAGCTGTGTATATGATTACTGGCTGATAATGTAGCTTTGCTGGCAGAAACAGTTATTGGCCTGTAAACACAGATAACAGTTTGTCTGGCGCAGCGTCAGCACTACAAGTGAAGATGAATATAATAAAAGTAACGTTGCTGTTTTAGGAAAGGAGGTCATTTATCTGCTAATGAGAGATGAACTTACAATGGAATAAGAATGTCTGTTGTTAACGTGTACAAATACGTAAGAATATACTTCTCTACAAGGCTTGCGTTTGTAGCTGCGTGCAATAACCTTTTTCCAGCAAGACAACACAATGCTGTTGTTTTGCATGTTCAAAAAAAAAAAAAACTATGTAAATTGAGAAATAATTCTCTAAACACGTTTCTAAAACGATTCGACTCACAGATTCAGCCAATGCTTCAGTACGGTGCCGAATTATGGGGACTGGATAATGCAGCAGTACATTGCGAAAAGTACATTTGTACGCTCTCAAACGTTTTTCAGGCGTCGATTTTGAACACCAAACGATCTGGTGTCTGAAGAAATGAACAGCTATCCTGTTTACATAAATTCTGTTATAAAATGTGTCAGGTTTTGGTTAATATTAACAAGAACGGATGAACGTATATTACCATATAAGGTTTATTTTGTGTTGTTTGATCTGGATAAACATGATAAAAGAAACTGGGCTTCAAACGTTCGTTGTAAATGACACATGTATGGGTTTGGTTATGTCTGGTTGAACCAAAGGGTCGATGCAATTGATAACTTTCTCCGAATCTTTAGAGCTAGACTATATGCATGCAGATGGCAAAAGTGGATTTATATCATATTAGTAACAGTGAAAAGATGTGATGTTTAAAGGATGTTTTGCATTGTGCCTAATGTTGAAACTTACCTATTGCTTAATCTGGATAGGCATTTGATGTATGTTACTACTAGATTCAGACTTGGTATTTTTGAAATCGCTGTGCATTATTGCCGTCACCGATTCCATAACGAAGAAGATTTAATATACCAGCTTTACAGACATGGGGATTGAAAGTGAAATGCACTGTGGTAAGTTGTCCTGTCCTGCAAAACTTAAGAACTCAGTATATACCGTGTAAATATTACAGAGTCCAAATCATTTCAGATTAGCAGTTGTTTTGGTATGTACTCATGAACAAACAGTCAGAAATTGGTCGATTTATCTATCTAAAGCATTTAAGTTGCGATCCCTTATGTTAACTTAAGATCGTTTCTGAATTTATGCTACTCATATGTGTCTGGCTCTTATGGTTGTACGATTGTGGTTTCCTGCACCCCTTCATGAAAGGCAAAGGCCTAAAATGAATACCTTATCTTGAGTCTTGAGTCTATCTATCTATCTATCTATCTATCTATCTATCTATCTATCTATCTATCTATCTATCTATCTATCTATCTGTCATATGTCAATCTGTCTGTCATATGTCTACCTGTCTGCTTGCCTGCTTGCCTGGCTACGTGGCTGCCTGTCTGTTTCTGTGTGTGTGTGCCTACTTCTCTACATGTCTATCTGTCTGTCTCTTTGTCTATCTATCTATCTTTCAGCAGGACAACAGTCTCCCCTGAGGAACCAGAGACAGTTTATGTTTATGGTGTAAAAGGTTAAAGTTGATGAGACGGAAATGGATGACCACTGTGGGGGTGGGGTGGGAGGGGGTGGGGGTGGGGGCAAAAAAGCAAACTCCAGGCGTGACTGTAGACTATGCTTCCTTTAATCGATAACGGTAACTTGTGTCTGTTTAGCCAGAGACTGAAAGACACTGTTAACATTGTTCAGGAAGTTTGTGCAACACATCAAATTACATCCATAAAACGGAGGAAACGTGATCTCGTTGTCCATTTCATCCAAGTTAGATGCGTAGGGCAGTCGCTTTTGCTGATTTGGCCGGAAAGCCCCACAAGACTGATCCAGCTGCAAATGTGGCCTCCCAGTGGCAGACTCATTATGCTCTGTTTTGAACACCGATGGGATTGTTTACTCCTGTCTTTGTTTCTGCTTAAATATCTTCTGTGCCACTTTGGTGGCAGTGCCAGCCCATCACTTACTCCTGCTCCCCTATCCACAATCACACTCCGGCCTGTTCCTGTGCAGCTGTGTCTGCTTAAAACAACTGGGGGAGGCAATGTCGAGTCGTGACGAGGCAACCAGCCAGAGCAGACACTGCGCTGCTGCCCCGGTCACTTTGGTGGTGTTTAGTGCTAGCTGTTGACCCAACAAATACAGGCCATTACCAAAAAAGTCCTTAGTTGAAACAAAAACATTGATTACTAGTCGCAGACCAGCGTGAGTGGGCGTCCACCTCTGCACGGCGCCACCACGTCTGTCTGTTTAGTGACAGTCCCCATGCACATGGCCACACCAGTGACTTTGGCCTGAACTCACCAAGGGTGTAGTCATGCATGGGGAATGGGAACAGTCACTGTGATAGCACGACATAAAGGATGGTAGAATGTGAGACATTTTTTGTTTGTGCTGATCAATTAGGATAGGGGTGTGGAAGATGATTCTGCGGAGTTCTATCCTGCTCTAAGACTGCATGACATGACTTCACTCTACGCTTACATTCATCGTACATCCCAGCGTCAGCCTGGCCCCAAAGAAGCAGGCACCTGCACTGTTGGTCAGAAAAAAAAAATAATATCAACAATATGTACAGAATGGTCAGTGACGATTCCATTGAATTGATTGATTGTTACCGTGCGGTTCCTGACTTTTCCCATTGAACTCCTAACTCTTGGTAGGGGTTATTCATTGTCCAAAGGTATATGACTCGGACAGGTACTGAAATCACGACCTCCTTGCTGGAAATCCTGTATGCTAACCAATGTGCCACGACGGCTGGTACTTGTGTTAAAAATTCCATTCATGGACACAAACGCAGAACTTTATCTGAACAGCTGCACTCTGAAATCTCATTATCAAAAGGCAAATAAATGTATGTTCTCAGGTGAACACATTCAAAAAGAAGAACTCTAGTGTTTAAGCAGAGAGCTGCTGAATCCATTTCATCACACAATTATATATGTGCAATGGGGCCTTACTGGTAAATTTAAAGACAGCATGATTCTAGATACCCAAACTACCCCACGTTTCCAGACATCCATTTCTGTTGTACTTCCTTACTCTGAACAGCACTTGAAAGCTCTTAGTGAATGGGTGGTAAGTTTCGACTTTCCATTATTAAAGTAGATTGTCTCGAGAAGATCTTACGCGAGAATCTGGTGTGCTATGCGCAGGTTAGTGCTGCACTTTGGAATGACCATGTGTGTGTGTGTGTGTGTGTGTGTGTGTGTGCGTGCGTGCGTGCGTGCGTGCGTGAGTGCGTGTGCGTGTGCGTGTGCGTGTGTGTGTGTTTTTCATGTATAAATCTGCATGCATTATTATTATTATTATTATTATTATTATTATTATTATTATTATTATTATTATTATTATTATAGAGGGAGAGGGATCGAGCTAAAGTTTGACTGACGACTGTGTGTGTGTTTTTTGTGGGAGGGAGGTGGGAGATGAAGCATGCTAAACACTGAATGTAGTGGTTTCAATTTTACAACCACGTTGTAGCCAAGAGCTGAGACAAGCTGAGACTGTTACCTATTCAATTTTGCCCTTAACAGTTTCTGTAAACGTAACTGTTGTGTTTTGCGCCGTTTTTCCAGAATTATGTTCCAAGTGTAGAGGAATGGGTTGAGCGCTGAATTGAATGGCAATACAAAAATGGCCATTCCCACGTTGACTTCCTGGGGAATGACGACTCCAGTGGCAGCCAGGACCCCGCACAGACTAATAGGAAACCAGCACAGAAAGTCGGTCACTGCAACAGACATCAAACGCCTGGCAATAGTTGTTTCCTTGGACTGCGCGCTTTCTGTGTCAGTGGCATGGGTCTTTGCCAGCTGAGTGTTTCTTGTGCTATTCCTCACCAACCAGTATATAGCAAACTGGCCCACACCAGTCATGAGAAAAAGGATCAGATTGCAGATGGTTATGATACTGAATGAGTAGACATGACCGTAAGAGTCAACTCTGGTGACAGGCAGTGGAATACAAATACCTGTCTGTTGGAAAAACTCCCATTGTGAGGTTACAGGGAGCAGAGGCACCATTGCCATTGCGACTCCCAAAGTCCAAATGATGGCACAAGTTATGTGAGCTGATCTGGCTCTGAACCGGATCTGACTGACTGAAAGGAAATAGAGAACAAGGAAGCGATCCAAAGTGATAAAACAGATCAGAATGCTGACACTTCAGATGACAACAAGGATAAGAATCCTGCAATCTTACAAGCTTGACTCTTTTTTTTTCCATGCAGTCTCATTCCACATATAACTGCCTGCATATATCCGGTCTGCCACAACAATGAAAACTAAATATACCCCCATCAGGAAGTCGGATGCCCATAGATAGAGAACAAAGATTGCAAAGCTGGTCCTGGTACGTTTTTGGTAAATATATACGGCGAATAAAGCAGCCAAGGTTTCCCAGAACAGCAAGTGCAGAAAAGGCCACCAGTGCAAAGCGGTAACCCACAGACTTCAACAAGTCATCACACGAGGAGATGGCATCAGATGGGGCCAAGCATTTGCCACGAAAGTTGTCCGGTAGAACGACGGGGCAACATAATTTGTAGCTGTCTGCCAAAACACGCGACAGATGTGTCATATGCTTAATGAAATCTGAAGTGAAGTGAGTTATTGGACAACTCTGTAAATTGAAAAATTGAAGACTTTGGAACAAGTGTTGTCCACGCAATGCCTTTATTTTGGTGGAAGATAAATCTAAAACTTGTAACTGTGGCATAAAACCTGACAAGGTTGTAAGATTGATAGACTTTGCTTGAACATGGGAAATATTGAAAATCACCAGTGATGGATGCGTATGCTGTTTTTCGACAGTATTAAAACCATCTGAAATAGGATTATGCGCTAGATTCAATCTTCGAAGTTGAGGCATTTTTGCAAAATGGCTGAAATTGACAGCATTGAGTAGATTCTTACTAAGATCGAGACTGTGAAGATTAGGTAAAATGAGCATTGTCAACTCCTTCCATCCACACGCCTGTACGCCCAGATGGATCAGCATGATGTTCTGAGTGAGGTCACTCTGTCTTATTCTACTACCAGAGGCTTCAAGGTACCGTAACTGTGGGAAAGAACTCGCGAGAAACGGGCGTTTGCATGAGAAAGCAAACCCGTGACAAATACACGACACAGGACAAGAAAAGTCACACATCAGTTCATCATCATACAGCAGGCACTGTGGCAATCCGTCACACAGGTGATTCACGTGCAGACAGATTGTTTTGTAACTGGATCGACATCGATAATACCCGGGGCACGTCTCATAATGATTACAGTCAGCTTCGTCTTCCTGACCTGACCAGGACAGTCCATCATGTCATTACACCTGACATAGACAGGAGACAGTAACCATCATTGGGACACTGAAAATGTGTGTCGGGGCACTGTGTATTGTTTTCTGGTAGAGCAGTCACAGTAAATCGTCTAGAAATGCCAAAATCGATCACAGCAGGGGGCAGTATGTGAGAGTAACTCAAGTGTCCTTGAATGCAAATTTCATCGAGGCTTGTCAAATAGTCATGGATCTCATCACACTGTTTTTTCCATGTCTACACACTAAACAACACACAGCAACAGGCTTAGGACACATGATTTAAGACTGTAATCGTCTTGGTATTAAGCAGAGCAGGATGTAGCAAAAAACGGATCTTGCGTATCAATGACAACACCTTCATTTGCACCAAGCCAATTCGATTGCAGATAACAAACCCAAGTTTCACACACACACACACACACACACACACACACACACACACACACACACACACACACACACACACACACACACACACACACACACACACCACACACACACACACACACACACACACACACACTCCTTGGGGAAAACACATTCACTGACGAAAGTATCCAATTAAGTCCTGATGATTGCCTACATATGCTATGGTCTTTCAGTTTTACGACTGACGTCATTTCAAAAGAAAAACAAGTTCTTTTTTTTTCTCTTACACACATATGTATTTCATCCAGATGCAAATATGCAGAAGATGAGCAACTTGCTTGGTTATGAAATCGCTATCTTAAGCAGCCAACACATGTTCGCATAATTAAATCAAAACAAACGTCTTCAAAGAAACACCGCTAATGTGTGCATGTATGTAAAAATGAATTACTTCAATTCTACCATTGGTGTTGTCGACTTGGCATGATGGCAACTCTCTAAAAAATCCTGCTAGGTACTCGTAAGGAACTGTTCAAGCCCTTTTTTCACCGGCTTCATTTGAATTCAGAGCGTTCACATGAGGATTATTTCTGGTACCAGAGGCCAGATTCGTGGAATGTGTGTGTGTGTGTGTGTGTGTGTGTGTGTGTGTGTGTGTGTGTGTGTGTGTGTGTGTGTGTGTGTGCGTGCGTGCGTGCGTGCGTGCGTGCGTGTGTTTGTGTGTGTGTGTGTGTGTGTGTGTGTGTGTGTGTGTGTGTGTGTGTGTGTGTGTGTGTGTGCGTGCGTGCGTGCGTGCGTGCGTGCGTGCGTGCGTGCGTGTGTGCGTGCGTGTGTGCGTGCGTGCGTGCGTACGTGCGTGCATGCGTGTGTGTGTGTCGCGCGCGCGCGCATGTGTGTATGTCTGTGTATGTGTGTGTGTGTGTGTGTGTGTGTGTGTGTGTGTGTGTGTGTGTGTGTGTGTGTGTGTGTGTGTGTGTGTGTGTGTGTGTGTGTGTGTGTGTGTGTGTGTTTTCTGCCTGAAAAAGACAAACAGGGCAATACGCGTTGTGTTCACTTTGCAATTTGTTTATTCCTTCAACTGGCGGTGCAATTGATAGTGATGTAGGCCGAAATTAAAAACAAAAAAAAACCGATGATTGAATAAACGAATAAATAAATAAAACAATGAACGAACTTTGCGGCTAATTAACATGGTCAGTAATGCTATGTCAGCGCATTAATATCTATGCGTGAATGGTATATTGTATCGGTCATTGATTCCTTCATGCATAAACATGCATAATGTTCTCTCTCTCTCTCTCTCTCTCTCTCTCTCTCTCTCTCTCTCTCTCTCTCTCTCTCTCTCTCTCTCCTGATAAAAAAGCATTGCAACACAATCAAAAAGCAAAACAACACAAACAAGTTCAGAAAAGCCTCATTTCATCATCAGTCGAGTGTCCTCAATCATCAGGTTGATTATTCTGACACTAAATTTTCAAATGATTAAGGGAGCTTGAAGCTTTGTTATTGTTGGTGATCATGAAGTTTTTAGGGATATTCCATTTTTGGAAGATGGAGAATCTGAATAAAGAAGTGGTGAATTTTAGACATGAGTGTTTTAGACAGCCTGCCTTATTGAGTATATTTGCTTGATGTTATAGATAAAATTGAAGTGATAAGAATATTTCCACCACCATATTGCAACAATGCCTGGACTTGCATTTATCCAAACTACGACAGACTCACATATTTGCAGTGTTCATGACTCCCTCATAAGGAGCTGCAGCGCTATGCTAAATAGTCGTCATTTGTTCAAAACGGCGCGGAATTAGTGTATCACGTGTTAGAAGAAAAACAAAGAAAGAAAAAAAGAAAAGAATTGAAAAGAAAGAAAGAAAGAAAACCGTCTTCTCGTTGCTTGAAGTTTTAATGCTCTAACACCACGGAGGATGACCTTAGATGACCTTTCTCAGTCAGAACACACACTGTGCACGCTTAGTATAGACGTCCAATTGACACCTTTTTGTACGGCATTGGAGGTTTATACTTGAAGTTATCAATAGGACAGTGCGATGCATTTGACCTTTCCATCTGATCGTTTTCACTGCTGTCCAGGCATTTTCAAACGGGCTGAGAATATCTTGACTGCCGCCCTTGGCAGGATCCAAACAAACTGCTATTTCTTTCCCACAGGTCAATTTCACAGGACATCTGAATGGAAGCGTCATCATCTTGGAAGATATATCGCCTTGTGTTAAATGATAAATGAAAAGATAGGTGGAGATGGTCCTGTGGCACCTGATGATACTTCTTTCTTCCTAGAGTTCATCGTTCCTATCACGAAGACAAAATCATCTCCACGACAGTATGACACAAAGCCCACACCATGGGATTCAGCCTACTCGCTGGTAGACCACACACTGTGTCCGTGTATTGTGGATGTCACTTTTCAGAAGCCTTTCACAACATAGCTACACTACCAGCGTTCTGCACATCAGTCGTCATGACATCACTCACCAAGATGTATTTCCAGTGATGGTTCAAACAGCAGGGTGCTGATACTCCCCCCCCTCAGTTCAAATCTCTCACTGCCCATTACTGGTTTCACTCGATTCTCCCGAAGTTCATATCCCCCATGCTTGATAACACTTGATCTGGTGGCTTGTCTCTGCACAATACTCCCCCATGTTCTCTAATTCCACGCTGCATCTTCCCTCGCTTGATAGTTCCTACTGCCTGATACCCTCCTGTTCTACCCCCCCCCCCCCCCCCCGCCCCTACTGTTCCCTATTTCCATGGTTTGATACTTGATAAAGAGACCTGCTGCTGCTCGTTATTCCCTCTACCCCCCCCCCCCCCCCCCTCCTCCCTCTGCTCAACAATCCCCTTCCTCGAAATTCACTTTGAAGATTTGCCTTTGCTCTATACCCTCCCTGGTCTGCACTACGCTGCTCCCTATTCCTATTCCAATGCTATCAATGCTTGATTCAAGATCTGCCACTGTTCAATACCCCCCCCCCCCCCTGCCCCCCCCCCCCCCCCCCCCCAACGCTGTTTTCTTATCCCCCACTCCATATTTTCCCATACGTGATTCTTCTCATCCTACAGCCAAACTATCACTAAATAACACACACACACACGCACGCACGCACGCACGCACGCACGCACGCACGCGCACGCACGCACACACACACACACACACACACGGGTGGGCGCGCGCGATCATAGACAAGCAGGTGGAGGGGGAATCAGGCAGGGGAGTGTCGAAGAGGGGGATGTATGACTACAGGAAACAATTTGAGTTTATCATTGTCACAGTCCAGTGGAGTCCTGCCTGACACCAGCTGGAGTCATTCCCCTTATATGCAGCCTGATATTTACAGTTCCCATATCAAATCCATCTAATGGAGTTCCTTCGTCCTGCGCTATAACTTGAAGCACTGTGTTGAATTCGCCAGGGTTTGTCTAAAAGTCTTTCCGCGATTTCTGACAGCAAGACTAATCCTTTCTGAACAGCATGATTTGTGATGTTAGATAGTGGACTTCAGCCCCAGAGATTTGACACTGGCGTTTGACTGATATAGTCTGGTGAGGGCACCTGTGAACCTTTGATTGATATGTTGTGCTGAGGGCACTTGTGAACCTTTGATTGATATGGTGTGCTGAGGGCACTTGTGAACCATGATTGATATGGTGTGCTAAGGGCACTTGTGAACCTTTGATTGATATGGTGTGCTGAGGGCACTTCTGGACCTTTGATCGATATGGTCTGGTGAGGGCACTTGTGAACCTTTGATTGATGTGGTCTGCTAAGGGCACTTGTGAACCTTTGATTGATATAGTCTGGAGAACGCCCTGGTGAACCTTTGATTCATATGAACTGGTGAGGGCATTTGTGAACGTTTGACTGATATAGTCTGGTGAGGGCTTTTGTGAACCTTTGACTGATATAGTCTGGTGAGGGCATTCTGAAACTTTGATTGATGTGGCCTGGTGAAGGTCTTTGTGAATCCTTGATGGATATGGTTGGTGAAAGCGTTTGTGAACTTTGAATCAGCAGAATCATAGATTGTAAGTATTTTTACAATACTTGTGTTCAGGTAGCCTTCAAAACGTAGCGGCATTTTCAGCTTATTATTTCATGATTGAGATCCGTGTCTTGATTTTCCACCTTTCAAACACGAAACAGATCCATGAGAGCTAAATGCATTATCTCTCTCTCTCTCTCTCCTCTCTCTCTCTCTCTCTCTCTCTCTCTCTCTCTCTCTCTCTCTCTCTCTCTCTCTCTCTGTCTGTCTGGTTCAATGTTATTGCCTGCGCTGAAAAAAATAAAGATAATGACATGCTCAGAGAATGCTGCCTTGTACTTGAACATATTTGGCAAGAGACGGCTGCATGACCGTCTTTGCAATGCAATTGAAAGCAAATCATCTTATAACTGATTTCTATCTGTGACTAATAATGGTTACACCAAAGAAAGGGAGGAAAAGTATGTTGGTTGATGTTCTAAGAACAGTAATCTAAAGATAAATTGCTGCTGCTCGGATTCTAGTGAAACAAATCTGACTGCGTCTGTACATGGGGCAACCCACAATGAATGACATGGAGTGATGACTCTAAGAAGGAATATCAAATCAGACTGCAAAATGGGATAATGAGAAAGTGATCAATCATGTTTAGATTTTTTGGTGCATAGAAAAGACGGGATCTGTAGACACACATTGCAAGAAAAATGATTTTTTTTTTCCTTCAGATAAAGATCACCGACCTGTCCCAGTCCACAGTCTATCATGCCTTCCTTGCAACCAGGATGCTCACAGAAGTCTTCGTCACGTCCAAGTGAACAATCTATTTGGAAATCACACACCAGGGAATAAGGCACAAATTCGTCGGATAAGCTACAATAAAAGTACGGCTGTGACAGTCCCTGGGTCATACTACAAGTCGCCCTGTACCATGTCTCAGTGTCCCCCAGTTCTCTGCAGCGACTTGTCCAAATCACAGGCCAGCAGTGTGTGAGTCAGATGCCGCATGGGACAGATTTCGAGATGAACACGTGACGTGGTTCTATTCCTCGGTATGGGGGAGCGTGTCAGGTATACTGGTGTTAAACTCTGATCGACCAGGGAGCTCACACATGTAGACGTCATACCCAGCCTTACAAAGCACTCGGTTTACGTTACCTTCTCCTCTGCCATAAAACCCTTTCCAAGCAAAACACTCTGTTTGGAGAAGCAAGCTTCCGGGCGAATGGAAAAGACTTTGGCAGAAAATAAACCACAGCCCCAGTATCCCAGCGCATAGAATGTGAGTACCTGTAACATTGTTGATGTTCAGGTGTGAAACACACACACACACACACACACACACACACACACGCGCGCGCGCGCGCGCGCGCGCGCGCACACACACACACACACACAAACATGCACACACACACACAACTTGCATAGAAATGGGTGATAAATGCATTACTTAAATGCAAACTCTGTGTGTGTGTGTGTGTGTGTGTGTGTGTGTGTGTGTGTGTGTGTGTGTGTGTGTGTGTGTGTGTGTGTGTGTGTGTGTGTGTGTGTGTGTGTGTGTGTGCGTGCGGCTTTGTACTGTACGGCTCTGGGTTATGGGGACTAGAAAAAGCTGCCGTCTATTGTGAATCTGTTCATATGCTTGCTCTAAAAAGGTTTCTTGGTGTAGATAGACGGACTCCAAATGATCTAATTTACGGTGAAACTAATCGATTTCCCATTTACATTACTTCTGTTGTGTGAGATGTATCTGCTACTGACTGAAACTGAATTCCTCGTAAGGAGCACGATATGTTACATGACTTAGACACTTAAGGCAAAAGTAACTGGGTGTCCAAAGTGTGTCTTTGTCTTTTTGATATGGATTTGGATTTGTTTGGCTGAATCAAGGGGTTGGTAATATTAAAGAGTTTTGTGTGTCTTTTCCGTCAGCGGTTGGTTGACTGCAGATGGCAGAAATGACATTCATAACAGTGGCAGATTTGATTTCTACAGGAACGTTTGCGATGTTCATGACCTGAAAACGTACTTAACCTTAGATATAGACAGGCACCTAAAACATGTAACAGCAAAATTCAGGTTAGGAATATCTGCATTGGCCACCCATTATTTTAGAAATCAAATATGTAATAATTGTGATTTGCTTTGTCCTGTATGTAAAATGTCAATTGAAAACGAATTACACTTCGCCCTGTCCTGTCCAGCTCTCATGAGCATCAGAGAAAAGTTTATTCAGCCCAAATATCACAGACAACCATCCTTGTTTAAACTGAGCCTACTTTGTTCATCGACGTCTGCAGAAGTTGTTAAGAATTTTCTTTGTTTGTGTACAAGGCCTTTAAGTATAGTAAAATTTTCACTTCTTGAAATTGCCCTCGAATTATTCTTCTTTCTTTCTTCCGTAAATTAATTTTATATATTATTGTACTTGTGTGTTCACACACCCCTTCATTAGGGGCCTAGGCCTGTCATATGAATAAATCATCTGAATCTGAATCTGAATCTCTCTCTCTCTCTCTCTCTCTCTCTCTCTCTCTCTCTCTTTTTTGTTTGTTTGTTTCTTTATATGTGTTGTTTTTGTTTTCCCTCTTTACACACGTCCTTCCTTTCCCTTGATCAAATTTTAGCTAGGTCCCTGAGGTCAACAGGAAGCAACCTGCAATCTGTATGCAGAAATTCGAGACTGATTACATCAATCTGACTGCATACGAGAAGTAAAGTGTAAAAATGCAACAACAATGGCAAAACGATGTTTGTTTGGTTGGTGATGTTTACTGCTCTTTCTTTACGTTTGGATGCGCAGCCACTTCTTATGATGTAGCGAGATGTTAAATGAAAAAAAAATGATCTGAAGCGTAATTCTCACTGTTCCTTTTAAAATCATTTGGTTTGCAGTCTAAACTATTATTCAGGACGGGTGTGAAGCTATGGAGAATGGTAATACACCATTGCATTGCAAAAGGTGTGTTTTATTTACCATAAAAAAAAAAAAAAAAAAAAAGAAAAAAAAAGCGCATTGAAATGCGGACACGTAATAGCAAGGCGCATGGGTGTCACGAACAGGTTTTTGTCCAAGGGTAATATTCAGGTGGGGAGATCCTTCCTGTTCGTTTTTTATTCCCATCCGATGACAGAAACACTATCAATATGTTTTGGGTCCTGTTTTCGTTATTTCTTTTTTCCAGTACAGCAGCCTTTCCTCCTCCTCCCCCCCACCCCTCTATATAATCTGTTTTCATCCTCCTCTATATAATCTGTTTTCATCCTCCTCCCTGTAACTATCGACGTCCTTTAGCGAGGTCTCGCTGTGTCCCGTCTGACATGCACGCATCGGCGTCGGCGTTTTTTTTTTTTTTTTTTTTTTTTTTTTTGAGATTCTCCTGTCTACTCACCCTAGAATCTAAGTCTACCCTCGAGTCATATCATCATCTCCTGGTGCGTTTTCGGGTTCAGCTGCATTGCTGTTTTGATTTCTTCGTTGGAATCCTCAGCTCACCCCGGAGTGCTATCCTTGGTTGGATTGGGCATAGGGGTTTTGGTAGTTTGGCGACTTGGGAGCTCTCTTCCTGCTGACCAGGGCTGAGGCTGTGGTCTCACGACCATTGTTTTCCTCGTCAGGAGAGTTGGGAGGCCGGTGTTGGAGACGCAAGTTCTTCAGTGAACAGAGCGTAGCACACGGCTAGCTTTTCACAAGCCTGTTGGTTAAGTGACGTTTTGTTCCTTGAGACAGGCTTCTTCGCGTACTTTTCCCACGGTTCTTGTAAATTAATCACTGTTATTCAAATTCTAATGTGGAGGTCATGATTCTTTTCTATCGTCAGTTTCTCTCTAAAAGTTTAGCGTGTTCTACCGGTTTTCGTCTGCTTCTTGTGCAGGATTTGTTTTAGTTGTCCTGCTGAAAATCTTGTGAGTTCGAGATTTTGCCGGTCGAGCATGGCTCATGCATGGAGCAAAAGAATAAGCTTTCATTGAAATTTAGTGTCTGTCGCACTTTCATGATTTTCAATATAATTTTTTTTTTAATGTTGTTGTTGTTGTTGTTGTTTTTGGTGGAGGCTAACAGCCTACGTTTTATTTGTTGGAGAGTAAATTTTAACTCAGGAGGCGAACCACGGTCTGATTGGTTGAGGGCAGATTTACCGGGTGTGTGTGGGACATTCATCCACCCTCTCTCTTCCAGTCATTGTTTTCTCCTCCCCGTGTTTTCATCATTCGTTTCGTGCATGAATACTTCTGTGCATGTTTGCAGGTGAGTGTTCATTATAGCATAATCCATTTTACATATAAAAGGGCAAAACCCCCCCCTACGGGTGATGGTTTGAAATATTTAGTGTGTGTGTGTGTGTGTGTGTGTGTGTGTGTGTGTAAGTCTACCAGTGGTTGCTCAATCACCTGTCGATTCAATGCATAATTCTATCTTTCTGAAATGTTCCTACCCATGTCAGTTTTGGATTGAAATAGATGGATAAATATTAAGGAAGGTTAACTTATGACAAATTTATTAGGTTTTCATTAACATTTAGTTTTTTTGTTAATTGAGATTAGGGCCTGTATCATGTGCGACATGGCTTGACCAGTACAAGCCCTCTTTTCTTTACCTCAGTATTTTATTTTATTTTTTCGATGAACACTTACTCTTTCTTTTATTGGGACGGACCTCGTTTGTCTGCTTTTCATTCTTCTGTCTATCTGTTGCTTTCCTCCCTCTTATCTCCCTCTTGCTCCCTTCTTTTCTTTGGCCTCGCCCAACTGACCACAAGCCTCTGACACTGACCAAACTGAAATCATATTCCAAGCATGGTACTGACCCCCAGCCTTAGGGCTTGCCTGGTTGTTTCTCTGGCGGTTCGGGGTCTGGCTGTATCCTCGGAACTTCCGGGCCCACCTCCTTGGCTGCAGTGCTGGGGAGAGGTGCTGAGGCGACGGCGGGAAGGGCGTGGTGTGCTTCCACTGCTAGCTGGGATCAAGTCCCGACTTCCATCGAGACATTATTGGACTTGGCTCACACAGGATGAGTGTGTTAGTTGTGGGAAGTGTCTGAGTGGTGAGGTAGTGGACCCGGCCCCCTCTGTCTCCTCTGCATTTAAAAAAAAAAAATTGTTTTTCCCCCTTTCCTCAAAATTCAGGCGCTATGGTGTGAATATATTCAGATTGTCCCTATTTCTTCTTTTTATTTCTAAGGGAAAATAAAGGTCTAAATTGGGGCATCCAGGACGGGGGCCTTAATATTGTTTTTTTTTTTTTATTATTATTATTTTCTTTGGCCCCTATCTGGTAGTTAATCTCTCTGTATCTTGCTCGTCTTTTCCCTCCTTTCTCCTGTCCCTCTCTCTGTCCTCTCTCTTCTGCCAGTGCCCCCCCCCACCCCTCCCCTTAGTGTGTGTGTGTGTGTGTGCAGTATGAGTGTCTTGTATCATGCAATACATATTGTCTTTGAGTGTACATCCTGGGTCCTTGTGTTTTGTGGTGAGTGTGATGTGGGTGCCTGACTCCACTCTTCCTGTGGTTTGGACCGTCGGCCCCCAATACCTGACATTTTTGGTGGAGATGCCACAAAGAGTGTTTTTAGTTGGGTAGTCCGCCACCTTAGTACAGGCGCAGGATCCCTTTGTCTCGTTTTGTGACAAAGTGGGAGGTTGGCTGGGTAGGGCTTTAGAGTGTAGGGAGCCCTCTGGGGGGGAAGAGAACGGGGGAGAGGGTGTGGGGTCGAGTGACCCTCGCTCCTCTGACTGCCTTGTTGCATGCCGCTGCTCTCCTCGCCTGAGTTGTGTCAGTTTATTTTTATTTTTATTTATTTATTTATTTTTAATAACCGTTTGATTTTCTGCGGCAAAATACTTTCGGCATTTTGTTGTTGTTGTTTGTTTGTTTGTTTGGAGGACTTTTGTGACTGTTTTTTTTTTTTCCCCTTGGGTGTTTAAAATCTGTTACACCTTGTTCTTTGTTTAGGTGGAAGGGTTTATCTAACCTTTCGTTTGCTTGTTTGTTTTGTTTGTTTGTTTAGTTGTCCCCTTGTTTATAAGTGGGGCGCGTGGATACTCATTGTTCTTTTCCCTGGGGAGTTGCTATTTGTAGCGACTTTTTCTAAACACCTTTTGATCGTTTGAAACTTTTTTTTTTTCCCATTTCGTGGAAAACAGCGTGTGTTAGCCAGCTTTTGTTGATAGTTGGTTGAGTCAGTCGCCTAAGCAAGATAGGACTTGACTGATCGACGTGAATTGATAATAGACAGGAGTTCACTTGTTCTATAATCTTAAGATGTGTCGTTCTCCAATCGGTGTGCAGTTGTCTGTTTCAATCAAACATTTCTTTTAGAGAGTGTGGGCGAGAAGCCTGTGTCAGGTTCTTTTGCTTCCTTAAAGAAAGACAACTCTTTGTTGGATAGCAGTCTGACTTAGACGGATTTGTTCCTTTGTTTTGGGGAAAGAATGTCCGTACTGTTTGGCTCATTATTGGACTTCAAGTTTATTTTGCCTTTGGGGGAACCTACTTCATTGATTTTTGGGTACTTGTCTTCTGAGACTTAGCGGGAATTCTTGGAGTCTTAAAAGAACTATTGTTGGCTAAATATCCCCCCCCCCCCACACACACACACACACACACACGCACACTTTGCGCCGTCCCATAACAGTTGGATTTCTTGATCGCAGTACGTGTGATCTTTCGCAGCCTTGTGTTTGCTTGTATGGCGTCACTGGATGTTATTTCCGTCTTGGTTTTCTTAGTTTGGTGGTGACCTAGTAGTAACAGTTCTCCAAGTTGGGTGTTGTATTGTTTCGCATACAGTGGAACTTATATTTTTTCCCCACAGCTAGACTGTTGTCCACCTTTCGGACACCCTTTTCATATTTGCGTTTGATTCTACGTCACATGACACCTCACCATGGATCCTTCTGATACCCGCCCTATTACTTGTTCTCTGTATATAAGAAGATTGATATTGTTCCAGCTTAGGCAGTCCTCTAGTGCAGGTGACTATGAGCACTACCACTCAAAATGGTTATTTCAGCTGGTGCTGCCACCACCCCCCCACCCCCCCCTCCGTCACCGTCACTGCGGAGTCTGGTTTGGCAAAGACCCCCCTAGGCATGCACTCTCTCCTATAAGAGCTCCGGACTTCACTTCCAAGCCGACGTGTGACCGAAGAGAGACTAAGGGGTCCCTTCCACCATCCTGGGAAGTCTTTCATCCCTATTACCCCCATTCCCCATGTCCTCCCTTCAGATTCCTATTCAGATTCAGAAAACTTTATTATCTCTCGTTAAAAGAGAAATTGCATTTGTGACCGCTGCCCTAAAAGTTAAGACATACATATTTATAGTTACAAACGTGACACTGAAAATTAAAATTACTTTCAAACAATAAAACATGCGTGTATCACCAAAATGGGAATTTCAATCTTTCTCCTTTTTGGTAGTGCAAATAAAGCATGCACTCAGCCACTCATAATTATACACATACATACATACATGTGTGCACGTATGAGAGAGAGAGAGAGAGAGAGAGAGAGAGAGAGAGAGAGAGAGAGAGAGAGAGAGAGAGAGAGCTGAATTTTCATTAAAAATCATTAAAAAAAAGACATATTCCACACATTTCTGTTCCTCACTGCTCCAGGACATGCACACATAACACACACACACACACACACACACACACACACACACACACACACACACACACAAACAAACAAAAAAAACCAAACAAAAAAAACCCCAAAAAACTCCAGCATCTATACTTTCCCGCTTGCTCACAGACACACACACACACCCGCGCACATGCTTATGTCACAGGTGATCCACCGAGGCTTCTTACACGCTGTGTTTGTTTAAAAGCGCAATGGATTTGAACACACAGCTCTTTTTGTGCGCATCAGCTTAGCTCTGGGGACACAAAATCGTCTGCCTGATGGAAGGAGCTCAAACTGTCGCGCAAGCGTATGCCCACTGTCACTAACAATCGCACGAGCCTTGTTGACCGCACGCCTTTCATACAACTCACTCATACTCTCCTGTCTCTCAGCAACAATCTTACCACAGATGTTCACAACGCTATCCAAGAGTTTGCTGTTTTTCAAATTAAGATTTCCATACCAGCAAATGCATGAAAAAGTCAAGACAGACTCAATAAAACTCCTGTAAATTGTTTTAAGAATTTTTGGCTGGACATGCAGATTCCTCAATTTGCATAGGAAATACATTCTGGTTTGACATTTGTTTGTATGCTGACCTGGTGTGTGTATTGTAAGTGAGCTTATTGTCTAACATTGTGCCCAGATATTTGTATTCCTCTACCTGTTCAACTTTTTCTCCATCAATATAAAGATCAGGCACATAATTTCTCACTTTCCTAAAATCGATGATCATCTCGTCTGTTTTTTTTTTTTTTTGACGTTAAGCTCAAGATAATGTTCTTTACATCAGGTGCTGAAACGCTGAATTTCATCAAAATACGTTACATCAGAACTGGAAAGGTCTACAAGGGCTGTATCATCTGAATATTTTATGACTGGTGTTTCTTCTGTACCAATGCAGTCATTGGTGTACAGAGTAAAGAGGACAGGAGAAAGAACAGTACCTTGAGGGGAACCTGTGGAACAAAAGAGGACAGATGACATGACAGATTGATAGCGCACTGACTGGGATCTGGAGATGAGGAAATCTGTGATCCACAGGATAAGCCTGGGTCTGACATTTAAGGATAAAAGTTTGTGCGCTAAGAGATGAGGCTGGATGGTGTTAAAAGCTGATGAAAAATCAATA
>JADBJO010026412.1:20000-22560 GCA_016801955.1 Conus betulinus | reverse complement strand
CTCTCTTTTAATTTCCTATTAAAGAGATTATTTATGTTTATAATCCGTATTCCTCTGTTTGTAGGCAATTGGGTCTTTATTTTTACTATGACGTGTATATCTGTTTAGAGCTCGACTGGCATCACGTGTTAAATGTCGGCACTCAGCATCATACCACCTACAAAAAGATTTGTTTCTGTTAGAAGAGCATTCGTACTATCGAATGTCATAAAATCAATGAAATCATGCAATTTGTCCGGGTCCCATTTGATCTTTTCTGTAAATTCAATTTTCTGTTCAGGCTCTGTAACTTGCATTCAGGACATTTCATTTCCATTACTACTGACATGTGATGCGATTCAACTCGTTCCACCACATTACATAATTTCACATGATCAATCATTTCAATTGAACACAGGAAAAAAATCAAGAGCACTATTTCCTCTGTCAGAGTAGAATGTAAAAGCGGCGTCAAAATTTTGATCATATAAACAATTTAAGGGAGTTAAATTGAACACAGTACAAAATCAATCAGCATCTTACCAAAACCATTAATAATAGAGTCTTGTGATTTTCACTCATAAACACTTTCATCTTTTCTGTCCATACTCATATCAAAGTCAGTACTTAAAACCCACTCTCCGATGCGTCATTTTAGCACACACACACACACCCAACCCCCCAATACAATGAAAAACATCACCTTCCACGTGCAGTGTTATGACAAACCGCTCTAACATTTCAAGTGTACAGGAATAATCTTTGTCAATATAGAGATGGCTATCTACAGAATGGTTATACACACCAATAAATAAAACATCTTTCCACTCTGAAATAGATTTTGAGAAAATCGAACACAAAGAACACTCTCGATTTTTGTATCAGTATGCTGTACAAAGTTTGAAGATAATTCTTAATCAACAAAACGACACTCTCTGAAGCCCTGCCCATGTGAGTGACCTTGACTGCTGGACAATGGAAAACCACAAAATCCTTGAAAGGAATGTTAAAGTCAAACGATTTTAATGTGAAGTTTTCACAAAGACAACAAATATCAAAGGAAATAGCATATTTTACAAAGTCTGGGTCAGACATTTTCCCGAACAATCCTTCAATGTTGCAACACATAAAAGAGACTGCTTATGCTTTGTTTGTGTCTCTTGTTGGATTGTTGTTAGGTTGGCTGTGTACACTGTTGTTTTCCGTGTGTTTTGTTGGAAAGACCTAGGCCACTTTCCTCTTTCTTTTTCTCACGAGTGTCACTGGCTGCGCTGTTGCGTGTGCCTGCTGTATGTTGTTGGCCAGCCTGTTTGTGTGAGTGGACGAGCTAGACCGTAAGTTAAGCCTGCCCGCGGCGCGAGACAAGCTACCTCCCTCACCCCCACCCCTACCCCTCTCTCTTTCCCCTGTGTGCGCTTGACTTGCTTGACTTGTGTCATCTCCGTGGTTGCTCGCTGTGTCGCTAAGGTTTGCATGAGCATTGTCTGATTGGCTGGTGTCTGAGTCAGCTGGGGTCAGGGGTTTTGTTGTCAGAGGAAACCCCGTTGTTGATTTGCTGGTGGGGTTAACAATAAGCAATAAACAAGTAGGGCTTTCTCTGTCAGAGATGTGGCTATACGGTCTGATTCTGCATGCCTGCTTGTTAATTGGAGGAGATGTGAGTTGGGGGGGGGGGGGGGGGATTCCCTGATGTAATGGGGTTGCCTGTGGTTGGGGAATACTTGCTCTGAGGGGTGCATGTCTGTGTGTGTGTATCAGTGTGTGTAGCTGTTGTATTGCTGATCATGTTGGTCTCTGACGTGCAATCGGCCCTTCACATAGAACCCTGTCTTCCCCTCCTCTCTCGGGTCTCTCAGTTTTGCTGTCTGTCGTCGTGTCCGGTCCTGTGTAGCTCGCAGTCCGTCTTCCTGCATCTTGCTTCTGGCATCTGGGTTTGTCATCAGTTTCATCACGTCTCCCCACCTCTGGAACTTGGCAATCACTGGTCTCGGGTTGTTTGATGGGCTGTGTCTGCCCAGTCTGTGGACACGTTCAATTGTGTCATCACCCCAGTCCACTTCAGGTACATAGGTGTCCAGGATCTGTTTGACTTATCAGCACAGTTTTCAGTTCCAGACAATCCACTAGACTCTGGGATACCAAACAGCTTGTTATTGTTGCGTCTGGAGAAGCTTTCTAGGCGGTCTACTTCATCTTCTAGACTTTCTGTCTTCATTTTCATGTCTTCCTGCTTCTTATCTAGGCGTTTTACGGCTGACTGATTTTCCTGTACTACTCGTTTAGTGTCGGCGACAACCCAGACAAGGGTCTGACAGCTGGGAGTGTTGATCCTCTCTTCATTTGATTGCTTCAGTTTGAGTGGTCAGGGTATCACTGAGTGCCTTCATTGCCTATGGTACCTGGGCCATTTGCGATTCCACACTGGAAAATTTAACAGTTTGCTTTCTACTTTTTTCATTTCTTCATCAATTTTTTCATTAATAGTAGTAGGGTTAGGCCCTGGGTTACTGCACATCATTGCTAAGCAACACTCGTGTCAGGGGGAAAACAAAGTTCGTAACAGCCAGGAGTATAGTCACAA
>JADBJO010026412.1:10000-15000 GCA_016801955.1 Conus betulinus | reverse complement strand
ACATGTCACAATAAATGGCAGGCAGAGACAGAGACAGCAGCACTGAGGAAGGTCACAACATGTCACAATAACTGGCAGAGACAGAGACAGCAGCACTGAGGAAGGTCACAACATGTCACAACAACTTGCACAAACAGAGACAGCAGCACTGAGGAAGGTCACAACATGTCACAACAACTTGCACAGACAGAGACAGCAGCACTGAGGAAGGTCACAACATGTCACAACAACTTGCACAAACAGAGACAGCAGCACTGAGGAAGGTCACGACATGTCACAATAACTGGCAGAGACAGAGACAGCAGCACTGAGGGAGGTCACAACATGTCACAATAACTGGCAGAGACAGAGACAACAGCACTAATGAAGGTCAGAACATGTCACAAATAACTGGCAGAGACAGAGACAGCAGCACTGAGGGAGGTCACAACATGTCACAATAACTGGCAGAGACAGAGACAGCAGCACTGAGGAAGGTCACAACATGTCACAACAACAGAGGCATGAAGGGTCAGAACAGCAAAATAACTGGCAGAGACAGCCTTGCTAAGGCACTGAGGAAGGTCAGACCATGTCACAATACACTGGCAGAAAGACAGAGACAACAGCACTAATGAAGGTCAGAACACTGCCTTGCACAGGAAAGAATTGGTCAGAGTGCAGAGACAGTAAATGACTAATGAAATGCAGACCCTTGCCAAGGAAAGAAGCGCAGTGTGCAGTAGAGGAAAAGAACTCTTCAGTCGAGCACTGAGGAGGAAGAAGGGTCAGGGTGTGAGGCACTGGGGTGAGGGGTTGGTCAGTGTAGGGAGTGGAAAGTGAACTCTGACAGCACTGCTGCTAGGAAGAAGTGGCCAGTGTGTAAAATGTGGAAATGAACTCTTCCAAATGAGCACTGCCTTGCTAAGGAAAGAAGTAGGTCAGTGAGCAGTGTGTGAAAATGAACTCTTCCAAATGAGCACTGCCTTGTGCCATTCTTTCTCTGTCACATGAACTCATCATATGCAAGTCAAATGTAGGAAACTTACCATTTTCTTTGTCTATTGCTATGGTTTTTTTGTTTGTTTGTTTTTTTTTTTTTTGTTTGTTTGTTTATTTTTTTTCAGTTATGGCATCTTAAGATTTGGAAAACGAAAAAAAAAAAAAAAAAAAAATCACTCGTCAACCCACGGAGGTTCAAAGTCTCAGCATCTGATGTATCAGTGACTCACAAACTGTGCAAATTTTAGTTATTCACAAAGGCCAGCACACGTAAAACAGGATTAGGTGTGTAGACAAGCTGATTCCTGTAGGTGATTTGGCGATTTTGAAATCACTTCGAATAGCAAACCCATTCACCTATGGCTTTTACCACTTAGTCCACACAAACGCCTTTCCAGACCTTACAGTAATGGTTTTACATACGTTGTTTTAAATACGGGAAAGAAATTGATTATGGATCTGGACACAAAAGCGTCAGGAATGGTGGTATTGGACAGCCAAAACTAAAAAAGGTTTCCCGCATTTTAAGAATAACTTTGTTCCGAAAATTCACACCACAGATCACAAATGGAACAAAATCACGACAGACAAATTTCCACTTCTTAGTCATATCGAAAAATCATGACCAGAAATACTTTCTAGTTTTTTGTAAATCAGGCATTTTTTTTTTCTATAAATCAAAGTTAATTGTAAGAATTGCGGTGAACGTTTGCAAAGCAAGTATTTTATACTGATGTAATACAGACTGAGAATGGGGTTATTTCGGATGAAACGTGAATTAATGAAGGAAATAATGCTGTATTGCCTTTTTTTGCTTGAAAAATGGTCTTTTTATTTCTCAGGAACAATTTCAGCAGAGCAGGGATGTTAATATAAACGCTGTTACTTTTATCTTATTATATGTACTATGAAATATTCCTGGACGATCGTGTTCATTCAGAATGCTGGACATACTGACATACAAAATGGACATTGAGAATGATTGAAAAGCATTTTTAATGTAAGTAAAATTTCGGAGAATTCTAACATTGAATTGGTTTACATTAGAAAAATAATTCACAGATGCCTTGGGACTAATGTTACACTGAAGATAATCGGTGTTCTACACAGTAAATGATGTACTGTCTGTCGCTCATTTAAAGACAGCATTGCACATGCTTTGGCAATGTGCAGTAAATTAAAACGTTTCTGGCAAAATTTGCGGCTTGAAAAACGTTATATTCGCATTTAATTTACAGACAACTTAACCATAAGCCATAGCTGGAATTGGCGAATGTATACAGACTGAGCCTGCCTTTTATATCATAATGTTATTCAATAATACTTCACCCTATCACTGTTCATTGCACCCCTTCCTCTCAGACCACAAAATATTTCTTTAATAAGCTATAATACAATTATAGAATTTCAGAGGTTATTGCTGACAAAAACTTCAGACACAAGTATTTCGGCATAAGATGTTTACAGGCACAGATTAAACTGTGAATGCATGTGGGTCTTGCACAATTGTGCTGTTATTACCATGATTGTACCCTTCTGGAACATTGTACATTATTACTCCCTATAAGCCTCATGGATAATGTTCAGAACCTTCATAAACCAGATTGTGTTGTAACCCCCCCCCCCCCCCCCCCCCCCCCCCACCCACCCTCGACCCCAATGTTCATGATATATGTGGATTTGCCTCTCTCTCTCTCTCTCTCTCTCTCTCTCTCCTCTCTCTCTCTCCTCTCTCTCTCCTCTCTCTCTCTCTCTCTGTCTCTTTGTCAATCCTTCCATTGTGAGTGTTTTTTCCACTTTAAATAATATCTTAATATTATGATTGTGAGTGATGTTTAGTCTGTTTGTACGCTTTTTATCATTATGCATACCATCTGTTGTTTAAACATTCACTTGCTATTTGGGATTGTGCGAATGAACATTATTTTGTGTCCTGTTTCATGTAATAACCGTATCAGTTGGAACGTTCATTGCTTTGTTATCAAGATTATGTTAGAAATATCTGCCTCAAGAAACTGAATATCATTGTGTGAATAGAAACTTAATGAAAAAATGAATAACGAACTGTTAGCGTAAGTCTTTTGCGCCTGTGATGGCACGCCCACGACTCAAACAGTTTCTGCTTATGACACTGAGTCACCTAGCAGGAATGACAGCACAGAGTACACAAAACAAATAAGGAGACATCCGCTAAAAAGGAAGTCCTAAGCTTGCCTATATAGCTCGTACTAGACACATCTACAGAGCACTAGCAACTGTAGAAATGAACAAATACATATAAACGTTTAAGATTTCTGTTCATACCAGTCAAACTGAGGTTACCTGTATGTGTTCCTATTCGTCCGTGTGTTTGTTGGACTATATTCAAGTTTGAAAACGCAACGCTTGTTGCGTTCAGCGGGATAACTATTCAACCGCTGTGATTTTTTTTAAGAGCTCATGATACCATTACTTAAAACGTACGACTAATAGAACGTTGTAAGTTAAAAAAAAAAAAATAAAATAAAATAAAACTTCTTCTTCTTCTCCTTCTTCTTCGTCGTCGTCGTCGGTCGTCTTCTTCTTATTCTTCTTCTCTCCCATTATTATTTTAACCGTTACACTACAACACTTACTACTACTACTAGTTATTATTATTATTATTATTATTATTATTACTATTACTACTTTACTAGTTATTATTATCATTATTGTTTTGTTATTGGTACCATTATCATTTATTATCATACTTATTATTATTATTATTGTTGTTGTCATTTACATCTTAACTCTGAAACTCAGACTGGCATTGTCAGCTCAACACATTCTTTTCTACTGCTAAACTATGACACAAACAGTGGCATAAGCCATCCACTGTGAGAAGAGGAAGAACACTGAAAAAATTGGAAGAAGCCTACCGATTTTTTCGTTTCCAATGAAAGCAAGTCCAACACACTGTCTCAGTCTGTACAAGGCACTCAACAGACGACGGCTCTACACTTAATTCTGGTCTATCCACTGGCTGGTTGTTGAGGAGGTTGGTAGACGTGACGATGATTGTACGTCTGTACGTGGTGACCGTCAGACAGACGCCCACTGGCGGGGCCCAGGCCTGCCGGCTGGTGATGTATGCAGGATGCAGGGTGTGACGTCAGCGTCCTTAGCTTCACCCAATTCCCCGCTGGTGATCACCGGGCCAGGCTGTGTGCAGACCTACACAGCCAGTCATCACTCACATGTCCTGCACACTTAAACTATAGCTCCCCCCCATCCCCACCCCCACCCCCACCCCCCATCTCATGGACACACACACACACGCACGCACGCACGCACGCGCGCACACACACACACACACACACACACACACACACACACACACACACACACACACACACACACACGCACGTACATACCCATAAAACACGCGCGCACACACACCTTCATGCGTGCACACACATACACACACACACACACACACACACACACACACACACACACACACACACGCACACGCACGTACGCACGCACGCACGCACATACACACAGATAGATAGATAGATAGATAGATAGATAGATAGATCGATAGATAGATAATAGATAGATGATAGATAGATCGATCGATAGATAGATAGATAGATAGATAGATAGATAGATAGATATATAGATATGCGCAGTGTTGGGGGCGGGGGTGTGTGTGTGCTGAGGCTGTGCTAGTTCCCTATTCATTTGTCCCCTGTACAATAGATACTGTGGGCAGTGACTAAGGGTCTCAGACTGTGTAAGGTTCTCAGTCCATTTCACTCAGACAATCATAGTGTGGACAGTGAGGTGTGTTAAGTTCTCAATCCATTTCACACAGACAATCAGTGGTGTGGACAGTGAGGTGTGTAAGTTCTCAATCCATTTCACTCAGACAACCAGTAGTGTGGGCAGTGAGGTGTGTTAGTTCTCAATCCATTTCACTCAGACAACCAGTACTGTGGGCAGTGAGGTGTGTTAGTTCTCAATCCATTTCACTCAGACAACCGGTAGTGTGGGCA
>JADBJO010026412.1:0-2500 GCA_016801955.1 Conus betulinus | reverse complement strand
TTTGTCTTGACCAGGAGAGAGATAGAGGAGCACTATAATTAAGTACCAACCGCCTCCCCCATCGATTGTCTTGAGTGGCGATTTACACAACTACCCAAGGCTAAGAGAGTGAGAATCCATCGATACGAGAGCCGGAATAGAGAGAGAGAGAGGAGAGAGAGAGAGAGAGAGAGGAGAGAGAGAGAGAGAGAGAGAGAGAGAGAGAGAGAGAGAGAGAGAGAGAGAGTATAATTCCAATTCTTCTATCCAAAATATCACATGCTAAACATTACTATGATATTTAATATCTCAATGTAATCAGCAATAATCAGGACACACAGTTATCACCATGTAGTTACAGTGCGCTAAGAAATCAAAAGTGTTAAGACATCAATCTATAATTAGTGATAATGCACCATTAAAACCAGAGACCACATCATTAATTTATCATGGTATAATTACAATCATTAATAACCAATGTTAACCATATCTCTCATTCATCATAATTGGTTTTTAAAAAACACCAGTGGAAAAGAAAGGCGTATCGGTTTTAATATGCAGCAAAACAGAGGGCGTGCCCTGGTATGTGTATTTTGTCCCTGATAGCAATGGTCTGCTGCGAAATATGTAAATAGTTTTTCCCTGAGTGCATCGGAATTGTAGCGGAAGTTAATTCCAAACCACACTACCAGAGCAAGACAAGCTTGATTTATAGATTCTATTCTAGGTGTGGGAACCTGGTTGAATCGCTAGGGTTTATGCTAAATTTAGATTGAAGGGTTTTGTGGTGCTAAACTCGAAGCCATTGTTTGCATTAGCAAAATTTGTTGACAGCAAACATTTCTTTTAACGGAAGAGCCCCCGATTTAATATAATCCCCTTCACTAGACTAGATGATTTTTAACAGGACTGTTATTAAGAGTTCTTTTGTAGGCACCCGTAAGAGGTATCATGGCATTAGCACTAGCAGAATCAAGTAGTGTTGAACAATGATTGATTGAAGAAGAGAGAACATTTGCGAGTAAAGTAACTAACAATTCCCGGGTATGAAGGTTTAAGAAATGCTTATGTCGTCTGTCTCTCTTTTTTCTGGCCCTTTCACTGTCCTTTCTCTTGTCTTTATATATTTTTCCTCGCTGTCTGTCTATCTGTCTGTCTGTCTGTCCCCCCTCCCTCCCCCCCCCCCCCTCTCCTCCTCTCCTCTCTCTCTCTCTCTGTCTGTCTGCCTGTAATGTCCTGCCGAATCTGTTTCTTCGGTCGTCTGTCTGGCCTGTCTGTCGTCCTGTCCCTGTCGCTTTTCTGTCAGCCCTCTCTCCCCCCCCCTCTCCTCTCCCCTCTCCTCCCTCCTACCCCATCCCTCCCTCCTCTCTCTCCCCGGGCCTCTGCCCTCCCTCTCCACACACCTCATCTCCCCCCCCCTCTCTCCGTCTCCCCCCCCCTCTCCTCCCCTCTACTCCTCACTCCCCCCCCCCTCATCCCCCCCCTCTCCTGCCAGCCTCTTCCCCCGCCTCTCCCCCCCCTCTCTCCCTCCTCCTCTCTCCTCTCTCCTCTCATCTCTCCTTCTTTCCTCTCTAACACCCCCACACCCCCAGCAACCACACACACACCCACACACCCCACACACACGCACACACCCTCCTCTCGCTCTTCTCTCTCCCCTCCTCGTTTCTCTGTCCTTCTCCTCTCTCTTGCTTCTCGTTCTCTTTTCTCTTCTCCCCTCCCCCCCCCCCCACCCCTCCACCCCTCTCCGTTTTGCGACTTCCCTCTCTGTCGTCTCTGTGTCTGTGTGTCTGTCGGGCTTTGTTTAGTCTCTCCTCTCTCGTCCTCGTCTCTCTCTCTCATCTCTCTCGCTCTCCCACACAAAGTCACACACACACACACACACACACACCACACCACCCAACAAACTTTCTCGTTCCTCGCTCTCTTTTCTCCTCCATCCCTCCCCCCTCGCCCATCTCTCTCATCTCTTCTCTCTTCTCCCTCATCCCTCACCTCTCTCTCTCTTCTCTCCCCTCTCTTTCTCCATCGTCCTTCTCTCCGTTCCTCCTTCTCTCACTCCTCTCTCGTCCTCTCTCCTGATCTCTCCTCTCTCTCCTCTGTCTCTCTCGTACACGCCACGGCGCTCGCGCCGCGGGCGCACACACACACTTACACACAACACACACACACACACACACACACAACACACAAACACACACACACGCACACACACACACGCCTGCACGCACGCACGCCATGGCACGCGCGCGCAACGCACCGCACGCCCTCAACGCACGCACACCACACACACACACACCACACACACACACCACACACACACACACCCACACTCTCTCTCTCGCTCTCTCCCTATCTCTCTCTCAATCTCACTACCTCCTCATGTCTCTGTCTCTGGTTGTGTGTTTTTGTGTCTGTCTGTATGTCCGTCTGTCCTTTCTTCTTCCTCTCTCTCTCTCCTCTCCTTCTCCCTGCTCTCGGTCCATCTCTTCTTCTCCTCACACAACACACACACACACAC
>JADBJO010026411.1:15000-22562 GCA_016801955.1 Conus betulinus | reverse complement strand
TTTTTTTGAATCAGCCATGTGTTTCGTTTTTCCCTGCTGATGTCATCAGAAGAAGAGAGTGATCCTCAGTTTAGTTCTTTATGTAGAGAAAGCTTCCCAATCGCTTTCTGGACTGACTGCATTTTGTAATTGTAAGGACTCGTGATACTGCTGCCTTCATAATGATTTTCTTGTAATATTGTTCTCGCCCCTTTCATATGGAACTATGACCTTAATGATTAAAATTATCTGAATACCTCTCTCTCTCTCTCTCTCTCTCTCTCTCTCTCTCTTATTCATTTATTTATTTATTTATTTCGTACTTTTTTCCAGTTTGGGTCTGAAGGAAATTCACGCCAGTTCCAGATTCTTGGAAGCAAGGCGAGCTGGCGCTACGTCACACGGCTGTTCAACATAGCGTGCAAAGGGCCGCAACTTCCTCCCCTGCAGCGCGTGTCGACAGGATGAATACAGTGGCGCGCGGGCTTGAGTCTCTTGATCATACGCTTGTGACCGGATGACTGTCTTCCTTTGGAAGAAGTAGTTCTGAATAAAACGGAGAAAGCAGACGTTCCGATAAGCGATGATGCGTGCAGAACTTGTTTTCCTTTCTTTGTGTGTGTGTGTGTGTGTGTGTGTGTGTGTGTGTGTGTGTTTCTTTTTTGTTGTGTGTGTTGTGTGTTTTTTTCTTTTTCTTTTTGTTTGTTTATTTGTTTGTTTTTTTCCGATCGCTAGAGAATTGTTATCTGCAAGGAAGGTGTAACACACACCCGACAAGCTTATACCTATATACTGTGTTTAAATCCGTGTGCTGCGATGTGGGGTCGGCGTTAATGACACGGCACAGATATGGCCAATATGAAGCCGATCAACCGGGCGTAATTGCTGTTCCATATCATCCGACCTGGGGTTAAATACAAAATAAACCAACTAGGCCTAACTTCTATTCTGTATTATCAGAACTTGGTTAAATACGAAATAACTAGGCCTAACTTCTATTCCGTATTATCAGAACTTGGGTTAAATACGAAATAAACCAACTAGGCCTAACTTCTATTCCGTATTATCAGACCTTGGGTTAAATGCGAAATAAACCAACTAGGCCTAACTGCTACTCCGTATTATCCGACCAGGGATTTTATACGAAATAAACCAACTAGGCCTAACTGCTACTCCGTATTATCCGACCAGGGATTTTATACGAAATAAACCAACTTGGCCCTAACGCCTGTTCCGTATTTACCCGACCTGGAATTATATACGAGTAAAACCAACCAGGCCTAACTGCGGTTCTGTATCATCTCACCTGGGGTTATGTACGAAATAAACTGGGATCACATACGAAATACATCAACTAGGCCTACGGCTGCTCCGTATACCCGACCTGCGGTTACATACGATGCAAATCAACTCCCCTCTTTGACGTTCGGCCGTCATCCTATCCAATAATGGTTTGAGTTTTCTCTCTCATGACGTACTGTGACTGTCCCCCAAATCATCTTTCAAAGTTCTGTCCCCAGACGTGGCGCTCCCGGGGGGGCAGTTTTGTTCCCAGTTCCATCAAAACTCCTGAATCAAAACTGAACTTTCACTAAGATCCGGTTTCAGAAAGCTTGTGTGTGTGTGTGTGTGCGCGCGCGCGCGCGTGCGTGCGTGCGTGTGTCCGTGCGTGCGTGTGTCCGTGCGTGCGTGCGTGCGTGTGTCCGTGCGTGCGTGTGTGTGTGTGTGTGTGTGTGCATGTGTGTTATACATTCTCTGTGTGTGAGTGGGTGGGTGGGTGGAGGGTGGGTGGGTGTGATTCGTGATTTGTTGTTTTTATAGTCACTCTTAATTTGTCTTTGGAGAGTGTTCTTAACTTGGCTCGTTTCGGCTCGGCTCGTTTCGGCTTGGCTTGGCTTGGCTTATCGACGCTCCGTGCTTTGAACCCGGCGTGTTCACCCCGAAACAGAAGACACGGCAGGCCAGGGATATCTAGGTCGCCAGGCCAGAACAATTGACGTTTTTAAGTTTGTTGCCGCGTCACTGTGTGACGAAACCCAATCAATTGGCGTCATCGTCATCGCAGTTATATCTGTCACCTGACTGTCACGCGTTGTGCGTGCGTTGGGAAGGGGAGGGGGGGATAAGGGGGGCGGGGAGGGGGGGTGTTATTTGAGAAGGTCACCCCAATGTCTTGTGCAGATTATGTCATGCTGCGTTTATTCATTTGTTTGTTTGTTTTCCCCAATCTATTTTTACGAAGCTCTGAAACTTGTTTTTTTTCTCTTTAAACATTCATTTCCTTCGTACCTTATATTCATTTCCATTCTGTTGTCGTTGTTAAGATCTCTCCTCTCTCTATCTCTCTCTCCGCTCTCTCGATCCTATCTCTCGCTCTCTCTCTCTCTGGTCTGTGTGTGGGTGTCGTGTTGTGTGAGTTGTGTGTGTGTGTGTGTGTGTGGGAGGACGGGGGGGGTGGGAGAGGAGAGCGCGAGAGAGAGAGAGAGAGAGGAGAGAGGAGTGTTGTGTGTGTGGTGAGTGGAGTGCCAGTGGGGTGTGTGTGTGGGTGTGTGTGGTGTGTGTGTGTGGTGTGTGTGTGGTGTGGGTGTGTGGGTGTGAAAACCCTCGCCTTTCGTGCTTATTCACGTAAATCTCTCACGTCTCCTCCAACCTCATTCTCTTTCTACCCATCCACATATCTCATGTTTGCGTTTTCTCTCTTCTCTTTGGCTACTCGCTTCTCTCTCCTCTCTCTCTCGTCTCTCTCCTCTCCTCTCTATCCTCCCTGCGAGTCTCCTCCTCCTCTAATCCAGAAAGCTCCCTCCCCTACCTTACCTCCACTCCCTCCCTCTCTCTCTCTCTCTCTCCTCTCTCTCTACCTCATTCCTCCTCTCACCACCTCCTCCCTCTCCCTCTCTCTAGATCCTCATCCTCCCTTATCTCTCTCTCTCCCCTATCTCTCTCTCCGATCTCTCTCTCTCTCTCTCTCTTCCTGTACACATCTCCTGTCCTACTACCCCTTCAGTTCGTGCGCGTTCACTTTAGCCTCAGTGTACTTTCTCTTTCACTTTATATAGATAGAGAGAGATGCCCACAAACATTATATACATATTTCCTTTTTCCCTCCTTCCACCCCCCCCCCCCCCCCCCCCCCCCCCCCACCCCCCCCCCCCCCCCCCCCCCCCCACCCCCCCCCCCTCTCCTTCTCCTTTCTGGCGTTCACGCCATCTCGCTCTTGATTTCCTTGAAGCTGTGTCGTCGCTCAGCTCTGATCACTTCCTGATCCCTGGCGCTGGCATCGGATTTCCAGGCAGAGGACCAGGTCGACGAGGTTCGCGGTGTTCTCTCCCGGCACACTCTCCCTGCCTTTGTCATTGGTCGTTCTGCGACGTGGAAGAGGGAATCTGCCTAAACGTGGAGAGGTGTTGGGATGGGAAGTGAGGGTGAAGGGGCGGTGGGGTGGGGCGGGGGGGGGGGGGAGGGTTGGGGAGGGGTGGGGGAGGAGGGAGAAGAGAAGAGAGAGACGAGAGACGAGAGAGAGAGAGAGAGAGACGCGAGAGAGAGAGAGGAGAGACAGACAGAGACAGAGAGAAGACCAGAGAAAAAGAGAGAGACAGACGGACAGAACAGACCAGTCAGACGAGAGACAGACGAGAAAGGCACGCAGCCAGGCAGGCAGGTACAGAGCAGTCAAAAGACAGACAGGAGAGGGACGAGGGAGGGAGGGGGGGGGGGGGGGGGGGGGGGGGGGGAGAGGGTGAAGGAGTGAGAGACAGATGAGGAAGGCAGAGAGAGGAGAGAGCAAAGAGGAGAGAGACCACACAGACAGACAGACAGGCAGACAGCAGGACAGACAGAGACAGAGAGAGACAGAGACTGAGACAGAAACAGACAGGAGAGAGAGAAAAAGGAGAGACAGACAGTCGAGACAGGACAGGTCACAGACAGACAGTCAGGCACGTAGGCAGGCCAGGCAGTACAGAGAGAGAGACAGACCGAAGGACAAACAGACAGAGAGAGGGGGGGGAGATGGGGGAAGGGAGAGAGAGGAGGGGGGGGGAGAGGAGAGGATATGAGGAAGAGAGAGAGAGAGAGAGAGACGAGAGAGAGCGAAGAGGAAAGAAGAGAGAGAGAGAAGAAAGGAAAAGGAAGGGGGGGGATGAATCACGACCGCGGTTTGTGTTCATTTGTATTCAGCTCAGCCTCATTCTAAGGTCGAAAAGTTTTCATGATTATTTACCTTTGGTAATTACTCATTTCGTCTTTGTCAGAGATGCACAAATTGTTAGTTGTTCTTGTGTAAAAGAATGCATTGGATTCGTTTGCTCTTTTTTTTGTTTTTAATAATTTTTTCTTTTTCGTAATTTGGCCTTCTGTTTGTAATTCTCCCTCCACCACACCCTCCTCCCTCCTCTCTCATCTCTCTCTCTCTCTCTCTCTCTCTCTCTCTCACCCCCCCACACCAGATCTCTCTCTCTCCTCTTCTTCTCTCTCTCTCTCTCTCTCTCAGCTATTTCCACGATCTCAAAATTGTATTGAAGATAACTCATTCTTTCATCCCCCCCCCCCCCCTCCCCATCCCATTCAAAATGCATGCAAGACATTGATTGAAAAGGTTTATCATGATCATACACATGATGCATCAGTTTGTTCCAGCTTATGTCGTGGGTGTTTATTCAGCTTCTGTGTGAGTATCGTTGGGTTTCTTTGTTCGCTTGCTTGTGTGTTTGTTTGTTTGTTTGTTTGTTTGTTTGGCTGGCTCGCTTGCTTGCTTGCTTGCTGCTGCTTGCTTGTTTGTTTGTTTGTGTGTTCGTTTTCGTGTTCGTCCTGTACCTGACAAAAATGCCTTTCACAGGTGATGCAGACGCTTTCTTGTGTCCATATATCATGTGAAAAGTGTTCCCATAGAAACAACGCAACACACATCTCTCTCCTCCTATCTCTCTCTCTCTCTCTCTCTCTCTCTCTCTCTTCTCTCTCTCCTCTCTCTCTCTCTCTTCTCTCTCCTCTCTCTCCTTTCCCCCGTTTTATAATACCAAATCATAAAAAGAGAGAGGAGAGAGAGAGAGAGAGAGAGAGGAAGAGAGATGCAGGTCAACAGAAGACGACGAGGAAGAGCGCAGGCTGTCACCACAGTCCAACGGACAACGGACTCCATCCGGATGCCCCGTCGAGTAAACTCATGGCTGATTTTTTGTTTTGTTTTCATATCGTTCTCTCTCTCTCTTTTTTTTGCTTTTTTTTTTTTCTTTTTTTTTTTTTTTTTGCCAGCGGAAGCAATGGTGGGTACAGAATATAAGAGTTACTTCGCGTGCACCAAACAAACCAAAAAAAAAAAAAAAAAAAAAAAAAAAAAAAAAAAAAGGACATAGAAAATTACGATATCGCTAGACATTTTTTTTTTTATACTCCAAGAAAATGTTTTCATAGTCAGTTACTATTTCTAACAAAAACTTTATAAAAGAAGAGAGAAAAAAAAAAAAAAAAACAGTATTCCGCCGAAAAGACCGAAACAAACAAACAAACAAAAACAAATTACAAGACAAGCACAACGCGTTTCGACCTCTCTTGTGGTCTTCTTCCGGCAAGACAAACAAACAACATTCAAGACAACGGAACCGAAGAATGGCCAGTCACGTATCTCCTGAAACTGGGCGCTGCTGAATGCACTCCAGGCATTGTGTTCGTATTGAGGGCAGAAGATAAAGATAATTCTGATGATCATGCTGAGCAGAAGCGGAATGCCCGATCTGGGGCGGATTGCACGCCTTGGATTCTGATTCCAGCTGAACAGGGTTCGTTTTTCGTCCACGTTCCATCTTCTTCACCAGCTTTGGTTGAAACGGGGCCGATGGTTTTGTGATGTGTCGCTGACCAACCGATGGCCACAGTGAAAGAGAACCTTCACGGAGGAGATAAGGGAGAGTACAAACACTATTGCTGTCATCGTCATCGTCATCGTCATCATCAACGTCATCATCGTCATCAAAGTCATCATCATCATCATCATCATCGTCAGTCGTTTTCATTCTTCGTCGGAGTTTTTTTCTTCTTCCTTCTTAGTTCTTCTTCTTCTTCTTCTTCTTCATCATCATTTACATCATCATTATCATCATTATCATCATCATCTCTCTCCTCCTCCTCCTCCTCCTCCTCCCTCTTTTTCTTTCTTCTTTCTCCTTCTTCCAGAGTTACTTCTTCTTCTCCTCCTCCTCCTCTTCTTCTTCTTCTCCTCCTTCTTCTTCTTCTGTCTCTTAGCTTCTCCTTCTTCTTTTTCTTTTCCGCGTATTCTTCTCCTCCTCCTCCTCCTCCGCCTCATCATCATCATCATCAAAATCATTATCATTATTACTGAGAGATCTCATCTTACGCCTACATCGTCGGTTAGGTCGTTTCCCGCGATCTTCAGTCGACTACCAGTCTCACAGTTCTTCACTCGTTCCTTCCATTCTTTTCCGTCACGGAGGATGCGTGCTGTGTGTATACTGGTCACCAACACCACCAGCCACCTGACCTTCCCTTCTGAAAACTGGTGATATTTTCGTGGCACGCCCGCGCACGCGCGTGTGTGTGTGTGCGTGTGTGTGTGTGTGTGTGTGTGTGTGTGTGTGTGTGCGCGTGTGTGTGTGTGTGTGTGTGTGTGTGTGTGTGTGTGTGTGTGTGTGTGTGTGTATGTGTGTGTGTGTGTGCGTACGCGCGCACGCAAGTGCAAAAAAAGTATGTATGCGTTAACTTGCGGAACTTGAGTTCATAGTTTCAATCGAATGAGTTACAGCGAAATGCAATCCGAACTCATGTTAATTCCGAGGGGAAAATCCCCCTTGTACCGAAAACAGCCCGGTGGAGATTCGAACCCACAGTCCCAGGGTTACCAGTCGGGCTCTCTACCCAACTGAGCCGTTCCGAGAGAGAGAGAGAGAGAGAGGAGAGAGAGCGAGGCCTTTGAGAGAGAGAGAGAGAGAGAGAGAGAGAGAAAGAGAGAGTCAAGACATTGTTTTCATTGTGGCTAAATTCAAACCAAAAGAACGGCGATATTTTTGCTATCGAGTATCATAATTATCAGGATAAGCTCATGCTGCGTGTGTTGTTAGCCTGTATATTGGAATTTCTTTTTCTTTTCTGTTTTCCTCTTCTTTTTTTTCTTTTTTTTTTTGGGGGGGGGGGGGGGGAAGGGGGGGGGGGGTCCAGCTTTTGTTTGGTTTGATCTGCTGAATGACAGTGACTCATCGCTCTAAACAACGTTTTTGTTTGTTGTTTTTGTGTCGTTATCAAAAAAATAAGTTTAACTGGGAGGGAAATGGCATTTTCCGACCATAATATATTTGTCTTCGCAGCGCTCACTGAGTCTCTTCTTCTTTTTTTTTTTTATTAAGTTCATTTTTTCAAAAAGAAAAAAAAATTGTTTTGTTCTGTTTTTGTTTTGTTTTTACCTTTCTGTTTTATTCCATTTCAATCTTTCTTTTATTTATTATCTTACTATCATTTTTGTTATGCCACATCACTCATGTCTTCTGTGACGCATTACTGAAACGTCATTCATTCCGATATCCACCCATCCCCTCCCCCCCCCCCCCCCCCCCACCCCAGCAATCCTCCCTCAACCC
>JADBJO010026411.1:2500-7500 GCA_016801955.1 Conus betulinus | reverse complement strand
AGAGAGAGAGATAGAGAGAGAGAGAGATGAGGGAGAAGAGAGAAATTCGTTGCATCCTGCACCCCCCCGCCCACATCAGGTGAAACAACTCGTAAAATCGAAACTCACACCAATGTAAATCGACAAACAATCACAAAACCACCACCCCAAACAACACCTAAGTAAAGGTAACAAAAAAGACAAAAAGGGGGGGCGGGGGAGGGGGGGGGGCGGGGGGGCGGCTGGGGGCCACCCACGTGGACAAATTCAAACTAATGACTTTTGATCAACGTGATCACAGAACCAGGGAAACCAAAAAGAAAGAAAAAAACACACACACGAACACGTTCCCTTCCAGGAAGCACTGACATGAGGAAACTCCTTCCATTCTTAGCCATTTAAAGACTTGGTGCTCGCGGGGCCCCTACTCTGTATCCGCCGCCCAATGTTGTCCGTGGCCCCCCATTTGTGCCCGTTCCCCCCCCCCACCCCCCCCCCCCCGCCCCCCGGTGCCCCCCCCCCTTGTAGCCTGCCCCCGTGCCCCCCCCCCCTGTTGTGCACCTGCCCCCCTGCCCATATGTGTTGCAGCCCCCCCCTTGTGGTGCCCCCCTTGTCCCGCCGTGCCCTTGTCCCCCTCCAACCCGACGCCACCCCGCCGAGGGGGGAAAAAGACGGCCCCTCCGCTTGTGCCCCCCCGTGCCCCCCCCCCCAATGTTGGTGGCCCCCTGCCAGCCCCCCCCGCCCCCCGCCCCCCTTGTAGCGGGCTTGGTCTCTGGCTTAGAAAGTACGAGACCCAGCAGGGGGTCCCCAAGATATAATCGATGGAGTGGTTTAAGTTTCCTACAAGTTTAGGTTTCACACAATGGGTTCAAGAAGTGGTTTGGGTAACGCAGGGCAAACAGGGGGGACCTTTTGGAGTCTCTTCCTCTTCTCCGGGCGGGCTTCCTGAAAAAAAAAAATTTGTTTTTTTCTTTTAAACTTGTATATTATGTTCTAGGTCGTGCAGTATTTTTTGTTTGTTTCTTCTTATGCTGTTCTTTATCCATATCTCTGTTAGCAGCTTTAAGTTGACCTATGGAGATCTCGGTTTCGTTTATAGATACTTTTTTCCTTTTGCTTTCACTTTCATTCTAATTCTGTCGTTGGGGAGATTGAATTTTTTTCTCGTGTGTGTTTTCTTTTGTATTAAATTATTATCATATTGAGAGCTTGTCTGCGGGTGGTTTGTCCTCTGTCTGCTGCGGTGTGTGTGCGGTCTGCGGGCTCATTGCAGGGGCAAAGGAAAGAAGGCCGTTCCTGAACGTTCGCCGTGTGAGCACAGGATTTCCCTCCCCCTTTTTTTTTTTTTTTTTCCGCTTCATTCATGCCGGAAATTGCTCATTTGGGAAAGTTTGTCTTAACAGATTATTTTTTTTGTTTTTTTTTTTATTTTTCTTTGATATGAAGGATCTTCTTCGTTCCTCAGCAGCAGGGGCAGGAGGGCAGGGCAGCCTAACCCCGCCCCCCCCCCCCCCCCCTACCCCCCGCCTCCAACTACCCACCCCTCACCCACCCCCACCGAGTATCCCCCCAACCCACACCCCCCCCACAGCAGGAGGCATCGACCTACCACCCACCCGACCGAACCGCCCGCCGCACAACCCACCCCCAACCCCCCCCCCCCACGACCCCCCCCCCCGCCCCCCCCCCCGCCCCCCCGGCGAGACGTTGCCGGAAAAAAAGCTTTTGTCTCGTGATGAACGCGAAAATAGGAAATCTTTCCACCTAACTGCGAGTCCAAACCTTGGTCCGAGAATCTCACATTATAGGATGAAGTTCGTGGTTTGTGAATTGATCTTTGTGGTTGGTCCTTTATCCTTCTTTTTTGTTTTTCCCATTTTTTGCTTTCTTATACATGTGTCGCTTTCCTGATTCTTTATTGTTTGTTTACAGGTGATATAAAATATTTACACGGCTCTTCGGTTTTCTAACAAAAATACAGCCCTTTCTCGGTCTGTCTTTTTTTCCTTCGTTGAGCGAAGGAGCAAGACCTGAACGACAGTAAACATTAAATCACGGTTTACTGAGACAGACAGAACGGATCAACAGACACAGAGAGCAAGCATGGAAGAGGAGTACGAGATTACAGGGGGAAGCAACACAGCGAGACACAGAGAATAGAGAAGACACACAGGAGCCGAGTATAGGCAGACATCAGACGGAGAGACAGACACAAACAGAGACCAATACTACAGACCGACCATCAACATACTAATCGAGAGACAGAGGCCCGACAAGACGGGCGAGTTGTTGATACATTGAAGAGACAGAGAGAGACAGAGAGACACGAGGGGAAGGCAAAGAGCGAAATAAGGAGCATATAGAGGATCAGCGACATACAGACAGACACCCAAGACAGAAGACAAACAGACCAGAGAGAGAGAGATGGGGGGGGGGGTCGGGCTAAAGACACAGACGAGTTCGATAAACAAGACCGACAGACGAGAGAGAGAGGAGGCGGTGGAAGAGAGGTGTTGAATTCTTGACCATCTTCTATTTTCCGTTCTATTTCGCGTATGCCACTTTCTTCTTCATTTTCAATTGAGATTCTTTTTTCTACGACCACCCCTCTCCCCCCCCGCAACACCACCTCACCCAACACACACCCACACACACACACACACCCACAGCAGGGGGGGGGGCACCCTTCAACCTAGAGAATTCATTTCGGATTAAACCAAAAAAAAAACAGAAGAAAGAAAAGGCAAAAAAAGAAAAAAAGACGAAAAAGAAAACCTAAAACTGTCCTTTTCCTTGTTCTGTTCTTTTGGTCTCTGTGTGCGTGGGCATGGTGATGACGTGAGGTGTGTTTGTGGGTGTGTTGGTGTGCGGGGTGGGGGGTGCGGGTGGGAGGAGTAGAAAGCAGAGGCGGGCGGGGAGATAGGAGTGTGGGAGGGTTAGGTTGGAGACTGGTCGGTTACACAGTGCCAGATCCAAACGTTGCGCGTTGCCTTAGGTTATGAGTGAATCTAGCCACTCGAGGTTGGCGATGCTGTTTGGCATTCATGCTGCCGCTGTTCTGGTAGCTGCTGCTGCTGTCTAGCTGTCTGTCTTCCTGTGCTGTCCTCTGTCTCTCTCTGGTCTCATCTCTCTCCCATCCGTCCTCTCTCTCCTCTCTCGGTCTCTCCTCTTCTCGTCTGGTCGTCTGGTCTCCCCCCCCCCCCTCTCTCATCTCTCTCTCGTCTCCCAGAGACCGATTTTTACAAATGCGTTTCATACATCTCGTCGAATCTCCCTCTCCCTCAAAACAAAACATTTAACTAATTGCGATTTGTGGTTTCAGGTTTTATTATCGCCTAGTCCTTTTTTGGGCTTCTCTCTCTCTCCTCCCCTCGTCTCTCTCGCTCTCCCTTCGAAATCTCTCCTCGTCTCTCTCTCTCTCTCAAATAGCCTTCTTTTCTAAACGTAATTCCTTGCGACTGAAAAAGCTATGACAACCTTTTGTTGGCGTGTTTTGATTGTTAGAACATCGTCCAGTCCTCTTTCTCCTCTGTATTATTTCTCTTGTAGTTTGCAACTCTTTCAGTTCCATTTTCATTATTGTACTCGTCAAAAGTGTACCCGCCGAAGGCTTTCCAAATAAATTCTAGAGTTTTTCTTTCTGACTCTGTCTGTCTGTCTGTCTGTCTGGCCTGTCGTCTATCTGTCTGTCACTCTCTGTCATCCGTCTGTCTCTCTCTCTCTCTCTCCTCCGAATAGCCTCTCTCTACCTCTGGGCTGTCTGTCTGTTGCTGTATGTTAGAACAGGTCTCTCTCGTTCTCTCTGTATATGTTCTCTTGTGTTTCACCTCGTTTCCTTTCCCTTTTGTCAGAAGATTTGTACTCGTCAGACGTTTACCGCCGAAGGCCTTCCAAATAGATCTAGAGTTATCTTTCTGAGCTCTGTAGTCCTTTCTGTCTCCTGTGTCTATCTGATATTGTCCTTTCTGTCGTCCTCTTCGTCTCTTCCTCTCATCCCTCGTCTAACCTCTGTCTGTCCTGTCGTCTGGTCTGTCGGTCTCTCGCAGATCTCGCCATCTTGTTGCTGGCCCCTCACTTTCTCTGACTCTCGTCTCCGTCCTCTCCTCCGTCGGCAGCTATCTCGTCGTTCTTTTTCCCCCCCTTACTATTGCTCTCTAAGAGAGAGCGATATCGTATCTCTCGATTGTTTCCCCGTACTGTCTCCTCTCCAGCCTCTAAAAGGGGACAAAGATACGGTCACCTCTCCCCTATATCTCTCTCCCTCCCGGCTCTCATCTCTGGTTTCTAGCAGATCACTATTCTCCTATATCCTAGTTAGCGCTCTAGTCGGTCTCTTAATCTCAGCGAGCTATCGCTCGTCGGATCTCTCTCTTCGTCCTCTAGTTTCGGTTTCCCCCCGTCACTATTCCCTCTCTAGAGTCGCTATTGTCTCTCTCTCTCTCTTCTCTCTCTCTCTCTCTCTCTCTACTCTCTCTCTCTCTCTCTCTCCCTCTCTCTGTCTCTCTGTTCTTTCCCCTCAATACTTTCGCCCTGTATTCTCATTCGCCAGAGCGAACTAGCGGACCAGAGAGAGATACTCGAGTAAAAGAAGGCAAAGACGGGAGTAAACGCTCCCCTAGGGAGAAACAAGGGAAAACGGAAACACTTTCGGCCCTCCCTTCAGAACAAAAAAAACAAAAAAAACACCAAAAACATAAAACGAAAACAAAAGAAAAAAAAAAAAAAAAAAAGGGGGGGGGGGGGGGGGGGGGGAGGGGGAGGAGAAGAAAACGGGAAGAGAAAAGGAAAAAAAAAAAAGAAGGAAAAAAGATGACGAAGATGAAAAGACAATAATGTAAAAAAAACGGTATCCATGGCGGAGTCATGGCCACCATATTCGCCCCGCATGGGTTTGTTGTGCTTATGCCCCTTTCATGGGGGTTTGTTGTGCTTATGCCCCTTTCATGCCACGGAGATGGCAGAGTCAGTCACCTCAAAAGATAGGGAAAAGAAAAGAAAGTAAAGGAACTTACCTGAAATAA
>JADBJO010026410.1:15000-22562 GCA_016801955.1 Conus betulinus | reverse complement strand
CTTCTTTCTTCTTTGTTGTTGTTCAAGAGGTGGACGTAGGCATACTAATATTGTAGTAGTTTGCCAAGTTTTATATACACTTCGAAATTCACGGGCTAACTTCAAGGCAGGAAGACAGAATGTGTCTTCTATTATATAATAAAAACAGGTGATGAAGCAATGATGTTTTGGCTGGTATTAATCAAGAACTGTTTACACTGTACGTCAATTGTTTTTTCCTTAAACTGGAACCCCAGTTCTTTTGAGAACTCTCTGTTTTCTGCACTTGTCTCTGACGTTTCCCATACCCCGTTGAACAAATACAGGTATGGAGTCACTGCTGCGCTGACAAAAATGAAGAAAAAACCGATAAGGTGAGGATGACCTCACCTCGGGCCCACATTCTCTGAGTCGTCAGAACGGCCCACAACGTCACGAGGCACCAACAACAGACGTCCCCTGTGGCAATAGTCGTGACACAACGTCCTGTACTGAACAGCCATGGTGCTGTTCACAACGACCATCAGGCTGAAAGCGTAGTGATGTCCTCCTGTTTGATCCCCTGAGATGGGCAGCGGGACGCAGAGGCTTGTCTGACTGAACTCACTGTCTGATGACACAGTGGGAACTACAGAGAGACAGACACCCCACCGACCACGCCAGGAGGCAGAGAGATGAAGTCACTTTCTTCTTCCAGGTACATCCAGCTTTGTTCATCGTGGTGAGAACAACACATCTCTCCAGGACCATGCTTACATCAACAAAGATGGCCACCTCGCAGGAAAGCAAGAAAATGAAAGCTAACAATCTGCAAAAGACACTAGATCTCCAAGCTGTATCCTTCCACAGGTAGACACCGCTGTACATCTGGTCTGTCACACACAGTACTGATAGGTACACTCCCATCAGGACTTTTGAACCACAGAGATGAGAAACAAATATTCCACTGTTGTCCTTTCCTTTCCTTTGCCGCGAAAACAGTATGAAAAGAACACTGTGTCCCAGAAAGATGACAGGTATCAGAAAGTATATCAGAGCCCGCTGCAGCTTACCTCCTAGAAGACGATCACAGGAGGAAAAAATGGGGAGAGGGGCGTCACAGTTCTTGGTGATGAAGTGTTCGGGCAAGATCTGGGCACAGCACAGCTTGAAGTCATCAGCATGCAGTTCTCTAAGCTTGTGAAGGTCCTTGAACAAGGTGTCAGGAAACTCTGATATTTCACTGCCACGTTGATCCAGCTTGACGAGAACTGGATTGTCAAATCCTTTTCCTGTGACCGTCTGTGTGTAGCTGCCAGAAAGATTGAGAACAACAAGTCCAGAGAAAGCTTGAAATTTGTTAAGGTCTAAGTTAGGTATCTGGACCGACGACAAATCCAAGGTTCTCAGGTTAGGGAACACGAAAGTTTCATTGGAGTCTTCAAGAAACAGAGAAGTCAAAGAATGTTTGACAGAACCAGATGATTTAGGTTGCTGATGTTTATTTAACGTATCCAACGAAACAGTTTTCAACTGGTTATCACTAACAATGAGAATTTTTACATTGGGAAGGTTTGGTAAGAACAGTTGCTGTAGATCACAACTCTTCATGTTCAGATATATGAGCATTTTATTCATAAACAAAAGTTCTGCTTTCATAGCACTGCCAGACACGTCTAAATATCGCACGTCTGGAATGCATCCACAGGGAACACCTGTCTGCAGGTAAAAGCCAGACCCTGGCAGGAGCACTGGTCAGGACAAGACATGGAACAATACCATTCATCGTCATGCTGAGGACACTGGTTTCTGCCGTCACACACATGATCTTGGTGCAGACACACCTGAGACTGACGACAGTGAAAGTAGCCAGGGCAGGAGTGAGTTTCACAGTCTGCCTCGTCTTCTTTGTAAGGGCAGTCATACACGCCATTGCACAGTACAAACACAGGGAAATGGAAAGCTAGGGAGGGGCATTCAAAATGCGTCGTGGGACTCTGGGACCCCGGTGCCATGTTGTAGTAAGTGACTGCCGTTATTTTCCTGTCACTGTAAAAATTCACAAGCGCAGGAAAGCTGTACTTTTCCCACAGCTCAGACCTGTCTTCTGACACACTTATATAAACAGTGTGTTGACATTGTCGGGTGTCGGCAGAATTCTTGCAGCGGGTATTAATAACACTGCACTTGTCGTACTCTTCAACACACTGTCAAACACAATTTTCAGGGGGGGGGGGGGGGGGGATCACAATAATTTTTTTTGTTTTTTCTTTCCCCAAAGCTTTCAGTGAAGAATGATCAGGAAAATAGTTTCAAAATTTTAAAAACGAAAATGTAAAATGATGATACTGATACTGATACTGATCATCATCATCATCATCATCATCATCATCATCATCATCATCATCTTAATAATAGTGGTAAAAATGATAATATGCAAACATCAATGATAATGATGATAATAATTATGATAACAAACGATGCTATGATAATGAGCAATAATGATAATCATGATGATGATGATGATGATGATGATGTTGATGATGATATGTTAACAGGAACAAGTGTAACGTACTTTGGGATTCATAATAGTGTAAACCTACCAGCGATGTGAGTGCATTTGTTTAATAATCATTGTCAGTCACCCAGTAGAGGTACAGGAGATAAGCTTTGTACAATAAACTTCTTTTGTTTTAGTAATGATCCGTCAGTCACCCAGTACAGGTAAAGGACAAGCTTTGTTCGATAAAATTCTTTTGGAATTTTTCAAACATTTAATCGACCTTTTTACAAACTAAATAAACACTTAGCGTAATCACACACACACACACACACACACACACACACACACACACACACACACACACACGCACGCACGCACGCACGCACGCACGCACGCACGCACGCACGCACACACACACATGGGTGCACATATGTGTGGGAGGATGGGGGAGGGGCATGTGTGTATGTGTGTTTTGTGTGTGTGTGTGTGTGTGTGTGTGTGTGTGTGGGGGGGGGGGGGGGTTGCATGTGTGTGTATGAGCATGCTCACTCAAGCCTACAGATCACCGGATATGCCACACACACACACACACACACACACACACACACACACACACACACACGCATGCGTAAACAGGTACCCCCCCCCCCCCCCCCCCCACACACACACACACACACACTCACACGTACACATTCACACATACGCACATACACACATGCGCATGCACAGACTAGACACGCAAACACGTTTTACAAATGTAATAGTCAATCAGATGATAGTAGGCAAGTCCTTAAGGGCTGACAAGTGCACTGGTCTACTGATCAGCCAAGGTAGACCAGTAGACCTTCAGACTTAGTCATTACCGGTCCATTCTTCATTCATCAGATGTAAATACTGCGCATCGTGATCTCGTAGCTTAACAATGTGGGGTAGTCTATACGGGATGGTTCACATGCAGGGACGCCTTGATAAACTGAAACCCAAACTTATCAATAGAAGTGATACTTGTTGTTATATTACCATAATTAGCAGCAGGATTGATGTTGTGATTATTGTTGTTGTTGTTGTTGTTGTTATTATTATTACTACTATTACTATTGTTTATTATTGTGATGTTGAGGATGATTATTGTTATCATTATTATAGTTGTTGTTGTTGTCATCGATGCTATTGTTATTGTGTTGTTGTTATTATTATTATTATTATTATTATTATTATTATTATTATTATTATCATCATCATCATCATTATTGTTGTTGTTATTGTTGTTATCATTATAACTATTATCATTATCATTACTGTTGTTATCATTATCATTTTTCATTATTATTTATGATAGCGATTATTATCATCATTATCATCATTATCATTATCTTTATTATTATTATTATTATTTTATTATTATTATCATTATTATTATCATCATTATTATCATTGTGGTCCTAAATTATATCGTTTCCGCCGTTTTGGTAGCAGAGTTTTGCATTCTCCCCTACCAACACAGAACGTGTACTGTTTTTTTTTTTTATTATTTTTTTTTTTTTCTTACATTTCTCACAAATTGCTTTAGAAATACATTTGGCATAACATATAGCAGGAATCAAACTTTTTTTTTTTTTCTCAAGATTTGATTGTGTTCATTTCTTTTGATCTGAAATTTGCATTAGTACGCCTAAAGTGACTCCTATCATTGTCGCTTCAAATAGAAATCCGTGCCGGAGCACGCGTTCAGCGAGGGTGATCCTGCCGTTGCCATGGAACAAATGGACAAGTCTGAGCAAATCATCCCCTTCACGTCTGCAATGAAGACAGTTCAATACCAGAATCATTATCGTGGCGGGCACTTCAAATTGATGAGTGGACTCTCTGGACCTGTTTGCTTGACCTATAAAGTGAGAGAGGTTTCTTTGAGTGTTTTTTGTTTTCATTTGTTTTCTTTCGTTTATTTTTTTAGTTCAAACCGAACGACAAGCGTTATCTTCTCTTATTTTCCCCTCCTCGCAACCTTCCTGTTGTGCCCCCATCGGTCAACAGTTCTCTCGGGGGCCAGCAAAGCGTAATCTTGATGATCCTGGGGTTGCGGGTTCGAATCTTCGCCAAGCCGTTTCGGTACAGAGGGGATTTTTACCTCGGAGTTTACGTTGGTTCTGCCTCCATTACCCATACAGTCCTTCCTATACAGTCCTTCGAAGGAAACTATGAATCAACATTCCGTGTGTGAATGCATGCAAACATCTTCCACACTCGTAAAATCCCATCACCAACTTTCAATAGAGAAGGCCAGTTTAGCCGTTGGTATGGTGACATGTTACACACAGCATGCACCTTCTCCGAACTTGGAATATGGCTGCCTTAATGGCGGGATAAAAAACGGTCATACACACAAACCTCAACTCCCTTTGTGTTTGTAGATGAGATTAACACTTGCCTGGTCTGTACAGGGAGTGTCTGCAGGAGTATCAGCCTGCGTACGCTGAAAAGTAAAATAAAAACAGTTTCATCCAAAGAGAGAAAATGCCAAATCATGGGTGAAGAATGGTGCGCCTAAAAGCAGGCGCTATGTTACAAAGAGTTTGACTTCACTTGTCATCATTTTCAACGATGATCCAGATCCAGAATACATGTCTTGGGTTTGATGTGACGTTTGTTTACTAAATGGCGCACACACATATAGGGTAATGATCCTGATCCCTGAACTGATGAAAGGTAGGCCTGATTCTATTTGCTATGGAACGACAGGCGGTTTTTGTTTGTTTGTATTTTTTTTTATTGTTTGTCAACCCATCAAAGTGGATTTATACACTTTGCACGTGGTTTTTAAGAACATTATAGTTTACAGAGAGAAGGCCAAATTTTTGTCATCCAACCACCAAATTTCCCACTTAAAATTTTTTTTTTTTTAATGATATTGGGCATTTATATAGCGCCTATCCTCAGTCAAAGACCAAGCTCTGAGCGCTTTGCAATAAACGCACTACCTCACTCACTCAATGGGCTGCCTACCCAGGTAGAGCCAGCGGAAGAGCAGCAGCCTACTGACGCTCATTCAGTCGTTTCCTGTACCATTCAAATATCAGTCACTCATTTTCATTTATCTCATTTATTCCTCCAGTTTCTCACATAGGATGCATGCGATGTTTATACGTGTCCTCCATTTCCACCGGTACATGATGGCACATGATAACAGTAAGTGACAATTATTGTGGGCTTGGTAAGAAATACCAGGTGGCTATCTTCAATCTACATCAATTTTGCCAGAGCAGAGGGGAAGCCCCCCCCCCCCCCCCACACACACACACACACACACTGCTCTTTTCGATTTTCCACTGCCGTGGGTTCTTTAACGTGTGCAGGGGGCCAGGTAGGCACATGGGTCTGACTCGCCTATAGTCACCATCCCATGGGCATTTTTTCTTCCTGTTCCTCTTGTTTTTCTTTTATCTTTTTTTTTTTTCTTTATTGATTTTCCCCTGAATTTCCCCCCGTAAAGAGCTCTATTGGAATCACCACCCACCCCTTCCTCCCCTCCCCACCCCACCCTTTGTTTGCTCCCACCCGTTCCGTTTTGAGGAAACACTTTCCTGTTAAGCAGAGCAACTCTTTGATCTCTCCCGTGTAGCATCCCTAACGCTTACCTGACCACTGTCTCCACAAGGCAGCAGCTTCTCGAAAGGACACGGCGGATGGACACAGAAATCCTCATCACTGCCATCAAAACAGTCCGCTCTGTAATCACAAACCAACGTGAAAGGCATGCGCTCTTCATTGCTGGAACACAGAAAGAACAGCGAGTCTGACGACTTCGGAGCGGCGCACCAGGATGACGCTGGCGCAGTAAGTGCGTCATCAGAGGGCTGAAAATTGACGTCACTGTCGGCCCAGCAATCGCTTCGTAAATCACAAGCCAGAAACGCTGGTATCCAGCGCTTGTCAGGACATCGAGTCCCAGCGACGAGGTGTGTGGAAGTGTGTGTGATTGGACACAGAAATGTCTGTCAATATGATTGGTTCTTCTTGGTCACTTTGCTGCTGCCTGTTCCCTGCGGTTTATGATCAGGTTTGTTGGATCCCAACGTGGAATCCAACTCACACAAGTAGTAGGCAGCCTTCTTTTTGGTGCAGGATTTTGTCATGTGAACACTGAATCTGTTTTGGTCTGTCATGGCTCCGCAAAATGGTGGATGAAGCAGATCCAGTTGCATTTTGTCTGTTGGGTTATAACACATCACATACACAGACGCACACTCGCGCACGCGCGCACGCGCGCACACACACACACACACACACACACACACACACACACACACACACACACACACACACACACACACGATCACGCACGCTCGCACGCACGCACGCACACACGCAGAAACACACACATACACACACACACACACACACACACACGCACGCACAAAGCACGCACACACACACACACACACACACACACACACACACACACACATAGGGAGGGAAAAACACGGGTAGAGAGGGGGGGGGGGGGGGGGGGGCGGGGGGGGCGCGGAGCGCGGAGCAGCTTGACTGTCTTCTGAAGGCTGCCATTTTCCCTTAAATTACTGAAGTCTGACAAACAGAGCAGAGTTTGATTGTGTTCTAATTGCAGCCATTTTCCTCAGAGTATTCGGGTCTGAGCTACCAGCTAAATGGCACTTACAGATAGAGAGATAAATAGACTGACAGATTGATAAATAAGTAGACGTACACACGCACACAGACAGGTAGATAGATATAGATAGACAGGCAGATAGATAAATAAGTGTAGGTAGATAGATAAATATACATGCAAACACACACACACACACACACACACACACACACACACACACACACACACACATATATATATATATATATATATATATATATATATATATATATATATGTGTGTGTGTGTGTGTGTGTGTGTGTGTGTGTGTGTGTGTGTGTGTGCGCGCGCGCGCGCGCGCGCGCGCGCAAGTGCAGAGAGAAATGGAAAGAATGCATATACTTAAAGAGAGAGAGAGAGAGAGAGAGAGAGAGAGAGAGAGAGAGAGAGAGAGAGAGAGAGATATACAGACAGACAGACAGACAGACAGACAGA
>JADBJO010026409.1:0-22563 GCA_016801955.1 Conus betulinus | reverse complement strand
TTCAAGGCCTGCGATTCCATCACATCCCAGCCCCATACGACAGGTACGGCTCCATGTCTGATGCCGAACGCATGGATTGAACTTGCTTGCCTCCGGAAGCGACAGGGTTGGGTCTGGCACCCCAACGAACGCATGCTGAATTGACCGTTACGCTATGCTGTGTAAGGAGCAGTTTGCGCACATAGACCCACCCAGAGTGCCCTCTGACCAAAACCCCTCCATTGGGCGACATTGGAGCGACTTCCTGCCTCCGCAGGGACTGCTCCCACTGCCGCCTCTTCCTCCCTGTCACTTCGGGACGAGCGTCTTTGGGATCTCAGGACCCCCCCCCCCCCCCCCCCCCTCCCCCTTTCTCCCATCCGTACTACACTCGGACGCACAAGCATCTTTCTGAATAACTGGGGGACAGACTTCGGTCTTCCACTGTTCGTGGGATGTTGTCGCTCATGCCGCGACGAACCCCGTCTGTCCCCCCTCAAATGGCTGTGTGTGTTGGGAGTGGCCCTACTGTGTCTCAAATCGCTGTCTTTGGAGGGCAGTAGCACTAAGTCGCGCCCAAAATAGTAACATGGACAGAGTGTTAGGTCCAGTGACCGCGATGCAAAACTGACGAAACGGTCACAGACCAAACAACCACGGTCAGTGGCGGTCGTGGTCGCTTGAGGAACGGTTGTTCAAAAACGTCTCTCTATCAAACCTGCCCCAAATCTCTACCCTTCGCTGCCTTCCCTACGCAGACAACCCTTCTCCAAGACGAACGCACAATGGGACTGCCTTGCCCAATGTGCCTTTGTGGATGTCACGGCAGGCTATGTCCCCTTTGACATTTTAACCACAAGGTTGTCAAGGAATTGCCAGAGGTGGACGATTCTGGCCTGTGGCATCAAGGCAAATGGCCTGAACAAGGTCGCCTCGAAGGGTCCCTTTTTCAGGCCCCATCATGCAGATCTTCGCAGGAGATCTCAGGACAATTTTCTGCTGCGGAGGACAGTGTAGCCAGGTTACACTTTAACACCTCGCTGATCTTCAGGAACACTGACCTTCCTAGGGCTGGACGGACTTCTTCATGAGCAGCAGGCTGCAATGATGACGACCACCAACCAGTACCAGTCCCCCTTTGGGGACTGTGTTGGTCCTTTCAGCTCTCGCAGGGCTGAGGCAAACAAGGGGGCTGCTTCCTACGTGTTGTGGGTCACTCCCGCTCACTGATTTCCTGAAGAGGCTGGTGATTGCTACAACTTCTGAGGCTTCACCATGACTCAGGGGCCGCAATCTCATCGTCTTTGTCAGGTCCTCTTCACCATTTTCAGCTTGACAAAAAAAAAAATAGTCTCATCAAAAATGGCTGTCGGATCGCCCCTTGGGTCCCCTTGCTGGGGCAGTCCATCTTCTCCAGAGACCTTTCCTCTCCCCAACAGTGACGGTCCTGTTAGCAAGCGGAAGCTTTGTCTGGAATGCCCTCAGTGGTCGTGTCTGGGACTGAATCCGTGAATAGCGAGGTCCTAGAGAAGGGGCATCTCTACCCACGAGTAGAGGGGGATTATCCTCCGCTGGTATGTTCCCTACATCTGTCGGAGCCCGCAACTCACGAGCAAAAGGCAATTCGTCGGCAGGAGGTTCCGGATCTTTTCCTCAAGGATTTGTTGGAGCCATTTCATCCCACTCTGGGATCTTTTTCTCACTTGTTTACCACGAGTTGCTCTAGGGTGTTGAGGTCAATCATCATCCTCCTTTTACTGAACCACATCCTAAAGGTCGTTCAAGTCGAAAACCGACTCCTGGTCATTGATCAGAGACTCCATCCAGCATTGGCCTTCCCTAGTTGACCGAAGGACGTCCACCCTCAGATTCTCTTTCGCTCATCTCAGTGCTGGTGGTGGAGATCCGTCTGGAACAATCCAGTTCCCCATCCCTCCGGCCTCTCTCTTGCCCCCTTCTACGTCATGGAGAATTTGAACTCAGCTTTCTGTCATAATGTTTCTCTCAGCCTTAGAGCTCTATCCCTCTTCTTCTCTAGATATGATGAAGTCCGTTGATGTGATCGTTCAAGTTCCCGGTGAAAAACGATCCATTTAAACTCCCCGGGAATTGATATTTGCACGTGCCAATTTTAACTCCCCGGGGTAAAAAACAAACCACGCCAAAAAGACTCCCTCCATGATTTAGATTAACTCTCCAACCCCAAATCATTCAGTTCTATGCGTTAGTTACGATATGAGAAATAAATATTTAATGTACACCACCTTAGTTGTCCTCTCGCAACTGAAATTAATTAAATATTCTTTAGAGAGAGCTGGAAAGTTGGGGGCAGTTTGGTCGTCAGGAAATCCCTGGTTTGATTGATAACTGAAACCCTTCTGTCCAGTTGGTTCTCCTCACGTTTGTTCATGAGAATACTCATAAACCCCTTTTCAAAATGGATCTGTTGGCATTGTCTGTTTTTAGATCTGTTGACATTGTCTGTTTCTAGATCGTTCATTCGCTGAATCAGCTTTATCTGAAAGACAGCTATTTGTGTTCGTATTCTTGGTGTCAAATAGAGACATACCACAGTCCATAATTTTGTGGTGTTCAAAGAAGAACCACCAAGGGTTCAAAGAAGAATCCAACAGCATCTCCAAAGCAGCCAGCGAAGGGTAGTAAATGAAACAAAACGAAAGTATGGAGTGGAAAAAAGTTGCTGAAAAACTAAAAACAATATGCAAACAGTATAAAAACGTAGGGGACAATCTTTGAGCCTTTGCTTGAGTATCCATTCAAGGATGCAAGGTAGATCAAAAGATATGGAACAGTCTGAGTGGTCAGCATTGCTGTTCAATAACCCAAGCATTGTTAGCGGCTAAGAATTGTGCAGAACAACCTTTACTTGGATCTCCTAAGAGATACAATCTCACTGATTGACCAAACAATATAATACTGAACAATATACATATATATATATATATATATATATATATATATATATAGAGAGAGAGAGAGAGAGAGAGAGAGAGAGAGATTTTGTTTGTTTGTAACACTGAGATTTCATAACAGCATATGTTTGTTTCTTTTGTCTAGCTTATTTTGTAGTGCGACGTTTCCTCCTGCGCCAGTCGGCCAGCCCTCAACATGCTCTGTGTGGTCAGCTGGACTGTAATGATTGATAACTGAAAACCTCCTGTCCCAGCTGGTTCCCCTCAAGGTTGCGTTTGCCCATATGCCATTTAACGATGTGTGTGTGTGTGTGTGTGTGTGTGTGTGTGTGTGTGTGAGTGTGTGTTTTCACTAGAGAAGACAAACAAAATGAGCAGGTAACGCCTTAAATGAATTCATCTTTATAAGACCCAAAGGATGTCGGTTTTTTTTTTTTTATTAAATGTACATTTAGGAATAATGTTATGCTTGTTGTTCAGGATCAGATTTGTTTTGCCCCAGTCTAGTGACATCTCTGAGAAGAGGCCCTACCTGCGTATTCGGCTGGGCTTTGAATTAACAGATTAGTAGGACCGAAGGGAAACTAAAAACAAACAAGCAAACAAAAGCAACTCCTGACCATCGCAAAGTTTAAAAGGAATAACCAAAAGGGAAACTTGTAAAATTAGCTCCAAAATGTATTATAACAAAGATATGGGAATAACATGAACTGAAGGATGGAGCGAACGACTGGGGGTGGGGGGAGGGTTGGTGGTGGGGGTGGGGTGGGGGGTCATAAGATATTCTTCAGAGTGACACCTTTCGCGCGTCCATTTATTAAGCTTTCTGTGTACCCTAGCTCAGAGCTGAAGGAATCTGAGCACTGATTTTCTTGTTAACAGCAGTGACATTTTGTAAAAGAGAGGCAAAGGCAAGCTGGCAAAAATTCCTGTTCAACACCTTACATTCGTTAGCTTGAATTTTGTTATGGACGCGGATGATCTCTTGGGAATGGTGACCGTGTAACGCGTTCAAGCCTACGGATTTGCTCTTGCTCTTCCATGATATCTTGCGTCTTTGTACTAGTCGGTGAAATTCCACTTTGAATCGCATAGGTAAGTTCGTTATGACTGAAGAAATTTGCAACAGAGAGAACTTGGGATGGGGGTCATGCCACTGGTCTCGAGGTCCGTTGGTCCCAAGGTCCGTTGGTCCCAAGGTCCACTGGTCCCCCAGGTCAATAAATCTGTGTAATATACAGTAGCATGTGACTATCTTCTAAACACAGTGGAGGGAGAGAGAGAGAGAGAGAGAGAGAGAGAGAGAGAGAGAGAGAGAGAGAGAGAGAGAGAGAGACAGACAGACAGACAGACAGACAGAGGCAAGCATATCGACACTTTAGCTATCATAGGACAGTATACACTGTTCAAAAGAAGAAATGCGTAGTTGGTCCACTATTGATTGAGTGGCTTTCAAAACAAATTCCTTGAATAAATAACTTATTTGATATGCACATGAAATGCTGATGGATTGCTTTATGTGTATGTTTATGGCAATTTTCGATAAACGATTGTAATCATTCACATTTTTGAAAATTACAATAAGTTCCGTTGCTGCTACCTATACATTTCTTGTTGTGAACAGTATATGTGTTATCATAGCTATCTGGGAACAATATACCAAATATCCTCTTTGTCTCTATCTCTGTCTCGAGCCCGTTTGTTTTTGATCGGGTTCCCTCTTGATGTAAACCTTTTTCTTCTTTCCTTTTTTTTTTTTTTTTTTTTTTTTTTTTTTTGCAACAACTTAACAAATGAGATACGGAAATGTTCTGTAGACAACATAAAGAGGTTAGTGATCCTTTTGTTTTAGTCTGTTGATTTAGGCCCCATTTAATGAAAAGGTTGCGATTGGTCTGTTGAATGTTGCTTATACAGTAAATAAAAAAATTGTTGTAGGCTCGTAGTGAATCCCAGACAGTGTGGACGATGTTGATGTCCAAGGACCTTGGGCGGAAACGTGGGGTCAAACTTGGGCGGAAACATGGTACCTGCTGCATGCAGACACCCATTGGGGAATACTTGTCTTTGCGACAGGGGAAAACTTACAGCAACTACAAAGGCGCAACGCCCTGTACGTGGATGCAACATTCAGGAGCTGCCCAAGACCCTACAACCAGGTGTTTAGTACTGTGGGGGAAGTTTGGCGGTTTTCTCATACCCTTTGTCCAGTCCTCATGGAACATCTCACGACTCGTTATGTGTGAACTAAGTTAGATGTGAACTAAGAGTGAGAGAGTCAAAAAAAAAAAAAAAAAAGACCAAACAGAGAGCCTCAGTTTCAGATTTGGAAGATAGAAAGAGAACTTGTTTTATTTCAAAGTCAAGGGGTATTCAAAAACTGACCCAAAAGACTTGAGTTCATTTTTAACCTTTTTTTTTAAAAAAACAAACGTGTGGAATAAATTGGAACTAAGTAGGATAGTCAAAAAAGTGACCACAAAGACTTAAGTTCATTTTCAATCCTTTTTGTTAACAGACGTGTGAAGCAAATTAGACGTGAACTGAGTAGCATTGTCAAAAAATGACCGAAACGACTAGTTCATTTCAAGCCCTTTCTTAACAACTGTGTGAAGTAAATTGGATATGAACTACGTAGGATAGTCAAAAAATTACCAAAGCGACTTAAGTTTTTATCTTAAAGCCTTTTTAACAAATGCGTGAACAAAATTGGATGTAAACTAAGTAGGATAGTCAAAAAAAAAAAAGACATTAGTTCATTTAAAGCATTTTTTTTAAGCCTTTTTTTAGCAAATGCGTGAACAAAATTGGATGTAAACTAAGTAGGATAGTCAAAAAAAAAAAGACATTAGTTCATTTTAAAGCATTTTTTTAAAGCAAAGGTGTGAACTGAATTGGATGTAAACTAAGTAGGATAGTTAAAAGAAATGACCAAAAAGACATTAGTTCATTTTAAAGCATTTTTTTAAAAAGCAAATGTATGAACTGAATTGGATGTGAACTAAGTACGATGACTTACCCTACTTGTTTATAAGTACGATAGTTGAAAATGACAAAAAAAGAAAGAAGAAAAAAAAAAAAAAAAAAAAAACACCCAAGTGTGCTGGGGAGGACCCAGAGAAACACTAGTCTCCACCAGCCATTGGGGCAATCCTGCACCACCCTTGGACACACACACACACACACACAAAAAATAGTTCATTTCTAAGCTTTATTTCTAACAAATGTGTGAGCTGAAATAGATGTGAACTAAGTAGAAATGTCCAAAAATGACCAAAAAGCCTTTTAATTGTCCAAAAATGACCAAAAAGCCTTTTTTTTTTTTAACAAATGTGTGAACTTTATTTAAAAAAAAAAAAAAAAAACCTTTATTTTCCTGAAGGGGGATGAGTGTTCATGATGTGTGATGATTGTAACACATAATCTGGGTCCTTCTGGTACCTGCGATGTTTCATGGGGTCGAGTAGGTGTGTGCTTGTGCCCGTCTTAACGCATCATTCTTTCACTGCGACGTTCGGTGTTCACCTGGTATTTTGACTGTATGGGGCCCAGTAAACTACAGCCGTTTCTGTACCCAGTACATTTAAGCTTTGCAACACACTGAAAAAAAAAAACAGGGGGGGGGGGGGGGGGGGGGGGGGGGGGGGGGGGGGGTACTTGTTTGCCACCATGGCAACAGCACGTGCGAATCCTTGTTTGCTTTGCCTTTTTTTTTTCTTTTGGTCGATATTGTATGTTTCGCATATGGTGTCAAAAGCAAACCTTGACACACTGGCAAATTGCAGTGCAGTGCGGGTGTTTTTTTCTCGCGTCAAGTCGTCGGTGGAGGAGGTGTGCGCGTCTGTATCCATCTGTGTTAGCGCACGTGCGCGCGCGCGTGTGTGTGTGTGTGTAAGAGAGAGAGAGAGAGAGACAGAGACAGAGAGAGAGAGAGAGGTCAAATCCAATTATGCAGTAATCATCAAGAAAAATCCTTGCTCGTCGTGAAGTTTACCTTTGTTTAGCGCTTCTTTGCATTATATACTGTGCACAAAAAGAAACGCGTATTTTTTTTTTTCGCTGAAAATATAAAGGAACATTTTGACAGAAACATGCCCCGTATAGCAGGGAACTCTGTCCAGTGTGAATAGTCAGACATAATGAATAGACATGACAGTAGATTGTTGTCTTATTTCTTCTGTAGTTGTAATATTTTGAATGCTAAATGACGCATGAAATGACTAAAATAAAAATATGTTTCTTTTTGTGCACAGTATATTAGAGGACAATGCGAGTGTGTATGTGAGGAGTGGTGGCGTCGGTAGACGCGTTCGTGTGTATGTAGCCTATGCTCGCTCTTGTTCCTGTGTTTGTATGCATGTGAGAGAGCGCAAAATAGGAAGATTGTATATATGGTTTGGGTGGTGGTGGTGGTGGTAGTGTCAATGTGCGTGCTTTGGAGAGAAAAAAGTGTAGGGGTGGGTATGATTAGTGTCTGAGGTTATGTGGATTGTATTTAATTCTGCACACCATACAACCATATGCATTACAGACAAACGATTTTCTTCGTCATCCTTTTATTTTTAAAGAAAAAAAAAAAGACGAATGACGTCCTTAACAACTTCATAAAACATATCATAGTGAAAGCGCCCACATGCATTCCATTAAAAAAAATACACATCAATCTTCTCTCTCACCCCTCTCCACACTCATAAGTCATTTGATTAATGTTTCACTAATATCATGTGCACACACGCGCTAAATTGAAATGATAGAAAAGGGGGGGAGAGGCATCACAAAAATAGGAAACAAAAGTCACATGAATCATGTTTAAAGGAATAAAGAGAGAGAGAGAGAGAGAGAGAGAGAGAGAGAGAGAGAGAGAGAGAGAGAGAGAGAGAGAGAGGGAAAGAATGAAAGAATAAGAAAGAGAAGAAGTAACTACTGTGGGCAGTCACCGAGGGGAAAAAAGAGAAGACATGGTAGGGGTGATACACGCAAGTATGTCTGTTTGCAACAAAAGAACACTGTCAAACGACTGAAAGGAACATGCTGTAACTGAACATTACAGGTTCCTGAATATAACAGTTTCTACGTCTGACAACAGGTCTGTGACGAACAGACTTCTTGTTCATATGTACAGGAGAAGAACGAACACACGCACGCACGCACGCACGCACGCACGCACGCACGCACGCACACACACACACACACACACACACACACACACACACACACACACACACACACACAAGATCATAATTTCGTCGAACAGATAGCCGTCTGCAGCTGAAGACGACTCTACCCCTCCCCTCAATTTTCCTCCCGATGACTTCTCTCGGCTCCATTTTGCCAAATCTTGTAATGTTTTTTAAGTTACGGAAAACAAAACACATAACACTTTGCACAAGATAAATTTCCTTTGGACATAACCAGGAGCCCAGAGGCACCACATCCTCTGTTATAAGGGGGAAAATAAACACGCTCATTCGTCTGAGCATGGCTGACCAAATTAGTGGTAGAATTCACGGTGACGGCATATCACCTGATCCACGGTAACAACAACAATGCAGATCACAAAAAAGGACAAGCGCCTGTATATTGCTAATGAAATGCGCATAACGAAACGCAAACACAAGAGTCATTTTTTACAGTCCTACATAGATACCGTGTCCCATAAACATACACATGAACACCTTCAGTACCGTGGACACTGAAGTTCACCATTTCAATAATAATAATAATAATAATAATGATGATGATGATGATGATAATAATAATAATAATAATGTCATGCGACTGTGAAAAGATAGAAAAAAAAAGGGGGGGGGGGGGGGAGGGGGGAAGCACTGACAAAAAAGCAAACAAAAACTTAAACATGGTGCGTGTACTCCATTAAAATTGAGATTTTTGTTTGATTATTGGTATAACATGTATTATCTCAACGCCCCCCCCCCCCCCCCCCTTCCCCCGATTCCTAACCCAGTAAACTAGAGTCAAGTACAGCTAACTATGATCTGGACATGTCAAATATATTCAAGCCAAACGAGGAGTATGAGGGAGGAAAAAAAACTGGCGTCCTATGCTGTACTATGGTTACATCCCCCCCCCCCCCCCCCCCCCCCCCCCCCCACCTCCCCTGCGACAGTTAAGACGATAAAGTCATAAGAAAGTCAAAAGCCCGAATCCTTTAGGTATGGGGTGGGTGGAAAGTTGATCGATGTGGCTGAAACAGCTACAATGAAGATCCCTGGGACTGTCAGCTCTGGTCATAGGGATAAAGTACAAGTGAATAAAGCCGGAAGCATTTCTCGTAGAACCGGAGAACTACATTCAGAAGGCTGCGTGAGGTTGTGACTGCTGGAAAGCGGCCATCGCTCAAACCACATCAGCCCTGAGGCCGAGGTCAGTGGCACCGACCTGAGCGTGGGATAATGCCACCGGCTTAGGTTGGTGAACCGTCTGGAGATGGTGCCTACGGAAACCTCTTTGAGTTGAGGGAGTTGAGGCGGCGGCGTCGAGAGAAAATCCCGGGTCAGAACTCTCCCGATGACAGCGTAGGCACACCTCGATGAGCACAGCTTCAAATCCATCCTGCCCACCCCACATCGACCCCTCTTCCCGCCCACGAACATTGCAGCAGACAGCCTCTAGAGAGAATAAGAAGAAGAAGCTGACCACTCAGACTGTTCCATAACTTCTGATCTCCCTTGCATCTTTGAGTGGATCCTCAAGCATAGGCTCAAAGATTGTCCCCCTACTTTTTATACTGTTTGCATAATGTTTTCAGTTTTTCAGCAACTTTTCCCCTCTCCACACTTTTTTTTTTTGTTCATTTTCCTAACCCTTCGCTGGCTATTTTGGGGGTGTTGTTGGATCTTTTTTTTAAACCCTTGGTGGCGAGACCACCACAGAATTATGGACTGTGGTGTGTCTCTATGTGACGCCAAGAGCACAGATGCTCGATCGTTCGCGTCTTCCTGATGAGTCCGATCCAGAGAAAGAAATCTTCTACAAACAAGCAAAAATGAACAGATCTGTTTTCAAGGGAGAAATTACTAATGGATCCTTAATGCAAACTTTGAAGGCGCTTATGATATATTTTCCGCAACAGTGAAAGCACCCACATGCATTCCATTTTTTTTTTTAATCTGCACATCAATCTTCTCTCTCTCACCCCTCTCCACACGCACGAGTCATTTGATTAAATACGAAAATGGTGTTTCACTAATATCATGTGCACACACGCGCACTCCTGCATGCGTACTCACATGGTCAGAAAGTCTGCGCAACAATTCTTGCGTATTGTCTTATTAATTAAAAGAAAAGTTTTTGGGGATGTTGGCAGCGACTCAATTGGTCAAAGGGAGACTGGTACAGAGTTCAATATTACCTGTCAAAGGCAGAGGGAGAGAGGGTTTCTGCCAAAACGTTAAGAGAAAACGGGGTACAGGAAAAAGAAAAACACGACATCCACAAACAGAGGGAGGCGCAAACCAACTACTAAACAAAAACGTCAATATGCGTCTTTACTGAAAGATCCTTCTCTCTCTCTCTCTCTCTCTCTTATGCCTGATCAAATCTCATCGCACCAGTGCCTAAGCCTGTGCTACAAGTGACGATTCCACGACGGAAAGGACCGGAGCGGCCCTAGCCGCCGACCACGCCCATTCCTGCAGTTTGTTAAAAGACAACTTGGTGTCCGGCAGGGTTCACACACGATTACACTACTGCCAGTCCTGAAGTCCATGCAATGCTTCCCCCCCCCCCCCCCCCCCCGAGACTTTATGCTGACTAAAGCCACATAAGTGCACTTGCTGACATACGTGCGTGCACTGCGTATTTCTCTGTGAAACCAAAATGTATCCTGCACCACAGTGCGTTCCTTCCAGTACACATGGCGCCCATTATGGGTCTCTTCATAGCACAGTAACGCAACTCGTTCTTTTTTTCTTACACCACCACCCTCCCACAACACCAGTGGAACCGTACAATGTGTAATTCAGACCTGTAGACCCTACACAGCATCACAAAAATAAGAAAAAAAAAAATACACACAAAATTGAAATGATAAAAAGGGGGAAAGGGCATCACAAACATAGGAAACAAAAATCACATGAATCATGTTTAAACGAAATAAAGAGAGAGAGAGGGGGAAAGAACGAGAGGACTGGACTACTGTGGACAGTCACCGAGGGGAAAAAAGAGAAGACATGGTAGGGGTGATGCACGCAAGTATGTCTGTTTGCAACAAAAGAACACTGTCAAACGACTGAAAGGAACATGCTGTAACTGAACATTACAGGTTCTTGAACATAACAGTTTCTACATCTGACAACAGGTCTCTGACGAACATACTTCTTGTTCATATGTACAGGAAACACACACACACACACACACACACACACACACACACACACACACAGATCATAATTTCGTCGAACAGATAGCCGTCTGCAGCTGAAGACGACTCTACCCCTCCCCTCAATTTTCCTCCCGATGACTTCTCTAGGCTCCATTTTTGCAAATCTTGCAATGTTTTACATGTTTCGAAAAAACAAAACACGTAACACATTGCACAAGATAAATTTCCTTTGGACATAACCAGGAGCCCAGAGGCACCACATCCTCTGTTAAAAGGGAGAAAAAAAAAAACAGGCTCATTCGTCTGAGCATGGCTGACCAAATTAGTGGTAGAATTCACGGTGACGGCATAACACCTGATCCACGGTAACAACAACAATGCAGATCACAAAAAAAGGACAAGCGCCTGTATATTGCTAATGAAATGCGCATAACGAATCACAAACACAAGTCATTTTTTTACAGTCCTACATAGTAGATACCGTGTCCCATAAACATTATACACATGAACACCTTCAGTACTGTGGACACTAAAGTTCATGATTTCAATAATAATATAATAATATAATGTCATGCGACGACTGTGGAAAGATAGAAAAATAGGGGGAAAAAAGCACTGACAAAAAGCAAACAAAACTTAAACATGGTACGTGTACTCCATTAAAATGTGTGATTTTTTTTTGATTGATTATTGGTATAACATGTGTTATTTCCACTCCCCCCCCCCCCCCCCCCCCCCCCCCCCCCCCCCTCAAATAAGATTCCTAACCCATAGTAAACGAGAGTCAAGAGCAGCTAACTATGAGCTGGACATGTCAAATATTCAAGCCAAACGGGGAGTATGAGGGGAGGAAAAAAATTGGCGTCCTATGCTGTACTATGTTACCCCCTCCCCTGCGACAGTTAAGTCATAAGGTCAAAGCCCGAATCCTTTAGGTATGGCGTGGGTGGAAAGTTGGATCGATATGGCTGAAACAGCTACAATGAAGATCCCTGGGACTGTCAGCTCTGGTCATACGGGTAAAGTACAAGTTATAAAGCCGGAAGGATTTCTCGTGGAACCGGAGAACTACATTCACAAGGCTGCGTGAGGTTGTGACTGCTGGAAAGTGGCCATCGCTCAAACCACATTAGCCCTGAGGCCGAGGTCAGTGGCACTGACCTGAGCGTGGGATAATGCCATCCGGCTTATGCTGGTGAACCGTCTGGAGATGGTGCCTACGGAAACCTCTTTGAGTTGAGGCGGCGGCGTCGACAGAAAATCCCGGGTCAGGACTCTCCCCGATGACAGCGTAGGCACACCTCGATGAGCACAGGTTCAAATCCATCCAGCCCACCCCACATCGACCCCTCTTCCCGACCACGAACATTGCAGCAGACAGCCTCCAGAGAGAATAAGAAGAAGAAGCTGACCACTCAGACTGTTCCATATCTTCTGATCTCCCTTGCATCCTTGAGTGGATCCTCAAGCATAGGCTCAAAGATTGTCCCCCTACATTTTATACTGTTTGCATGTTTTCAGTTTTTTCAGCAACTTTTCCCCTCTCCACACTTTTTTTTTTTCATTTTCCTAACCCTTCGCTGGCTAATTTGGGGGTGTTGTTGGATCTTTTTTTCAACCCTTGGTGGCGAGACCACCACAGAATTATGGACTGTGGTGTGTCTCTATGTGACGCCAAGAGCACAGAGACTCGATCGTTCGCGTCTTCCTGATGAGTCCGATCCAGCGAATGAAATCTTCCAGAAACAAGCAAAAATGAACAGATCTGTTTTCAAGGGAGAAATTACTAATGGATCCTTTATGCAGATTTTGAAGGCGCTTATGATATATTTTCCGCAACTTCAACACCCCCCCCCCCCCCCCCCCCCCCCCCCCCCCCCCCCCCCCCCTGTTTTGTCCTCCTTTTTTGTTTAAAATACAAATTTTTGCCTAAGTCTTTACTATAATAACGGAAGAACTGTTAGCCTGCACTTGTTTTCCTTCACTACTTAATTATTAAGCATCATAATAAATTATATACACGCTAAGCAGGAAGGGAAGCTAGGGTCCACTCTGAACAGTGTATACAATTTTCCTTACCTAATTTCTATAAACCAACAATGAAAATATAGGGCAGTGTGCACAAATAGAAAGAAGAATAAAACGACGAAAGCCGAGTCAAACAGATGGACAGACAAGACACGCACAATCAAAAAAAATAAGAAAGGAAAGGCCGTGAAGGATAGGGAGGGGGAGAAGTTACAGGCCTGCCAACTCTAAAGAATATTTCACGAGTTTCAGTTGTAAATTTGCAAACTGCCCTTTTCATCCTCATGTTCTCTACTTGTGCCCTTCTCAGTCTCCTCCTCCTCGCGGTTCGGCTTCTGACCCTTGCCACTGAAAACATAAAAGGAATGGAAAGCTGTGAAATTTAACAGGGAAGAAATATAAATATCATATAATAATATACCCAAAACCCCAATTAAATTTCTTTTAAATTTCAAAAACGGGTAAGCACATCATTCCCTATTCAATTAAACAGCAGATCAGATGTTCAGTGTACGAAACAACAGGTTTTTCTTTTCGAAACGAAATTGCCGTTTTCGTACAAAATCTGAAGGGCTGCTATATGTTTTTTGAAATGTTTTTAAACTTTTGGAGTTGAAATGAATTGCGACATTTTTCAAGTCATTATCCTCTTCGAAGGCAATACACCCCCACAGCATTAACTACAAGAACAAAATCTTATTTCACTCATCAACCGACTTACTCATATGATCAAATAACAAAAAAAAAAAAAAGAAAAACACCAAGGCTGCACTATCCCCGGATCATTTCTAGGATATCGGAATACAGCAGGATGGGTGTTCAATCAAGAAAACCATGTAAATACAGTATATGTGTGTGTGTGTGTATATATATATATGTATATACACATACACACCCTGTTGTACTCCCCCCCCCCCCCCCCCCCCCCCCCTTCCTCTCTCTCTCTCTCTCTCTGTGCACTTATGCGTAGATCAGTGTCCCCCCCCCCCCCCCCCCCATGTGTGTGTGTGTGTGTGTGTGTGTGTGTGTGCGCTCGCGCATGCGCGAGTGTGAGTGCCTGCTGTGTTTATTCTACTATGTGCCCAAGTTTGTAAGCACATGACAGCACACATGGCGAGTGTGTGTGTGTGTGTGTGTGTGTGTGTGTGTGTGTGTGTGTGTGTACAAGATCGTTTTACGGTTCAATATATTTTTTCAATGGATCATAACGCAAATTCGTTCCTGCTGTAGCCGAGAGAAAATTGATTCAAAACATTTTTCAATGGATCATAACGCAATTTCGTTGCTGCTGTAGCCGAGAGAAAATTGATTAATGTGATACCTGTCGGCCATTGTTTCATTACGTAAGGTGGCCGACACACCTACCAACTGCTTGCGAGAAAGTGACGTAAAACACGGCAGAATCTGTAAATTCGACTTTTTTTTATCGTTTTAACGCTTTACATTCACATTACGCCCAACATTTTTTCGCTGCTTGATTACATTTTCATTCTTCGTTTTAAGTGTTTGTACACCATGCAGGAGCTAGAGTTAGCGTTAACTTCATGATCAACATGTTGTCCGGTGACGTGCGTTTTTTTTTTTAAAATTCGTTTTCCTCCCTGTGGAAATGAAAGAATGCACTCTTCAACTTGTGGGGCTTTTTTTTTTCTTCAACCACGACGAAGCCAAAAATGCTTTCTTTTTTTCCTCAACACGATGACGCCATTGTTTCTTAGGCAAATGTACTATTTCATCTTATCATTTGTTCGAAATTTTGCATGCCTACACATCTTCCGACATATGGATGACCCTCAGTCTCAATGTTCTCGTTTTACACTAACCTGCTCTTGAACTAATTGATAATGGCTATATTTGCCAAACTTTGTCATCCACCTGAAAATACCTGTGGCTATAATCAGAAAAAAGCACGGTAACCCTATTGTTTGCTTGTTTTCACATTTTCAACGTGTATGACGTGTAAACTTCAACTTAAAATAAAATCCACCTGTTTCCCATAGCGGTCATTCATGGTAGCCCCCCCCCCCCCCCCCCCCCCCCCCCCCCCGATTTTCAACTCAAAATATCACTAAATCATAGTGGCTGTAAACCCCCGATTGACACCCCCCTTCCCCCCCTACTAAAATCTATATCTGTGTTAGCGCGCGCGCGTGTGTGTGTGTGTGTAAGAGAGAGAGAGAGAGAGAGAGAGAGAGAGAGAGAGGTCAAATCCAATTATGCAGTAATCATCAAGAAAAATCCTTGCTCGTCGTGAATTTTACCTTGTTTAGCGCTTCTTGTGCATTATATACTGTGCACAAAAAGAAACGCATATTTTTTTTTCGCTGAAAATATAAAGGGACATTTTGACAGAAACATGCCCCGAATAGCAGGGAACTCTGTCCAGTGTGAATAGTCAGACATAATGAATGGACATGACAGTAGATTGATGTCTTATTTCTTCTGTGGTTGTGATATTTTGAATGCTAAATGACGCACAAAATGGCTGAAATAAAAATGTTTCTTTTTTTGTGCACAGTATATTGGAGGACAATGCGAGCGTGTATGTAAGGAGTGGTGGTGTCGGTAGACGCGTTCGTGTGTATGTATGCTCGCTCTTGTTCTTGTGTTTGTATGCATGTGAGAGAGCGCAAAATAGGAAGATTGTATATATATGGTTGGGGGGGGGGGGGGGTGGTGGTGTGGTGGTGGTGGTGGTAGTGTCAATGCGCGTGCTTTGGAGAGAAAAAGTGTAGGAGTGGGTATGATTAGTGTCTGAGGTTATGTTGATTGTATTTAATTATGCACACCATACAACCATATGCATTACAGACAAACGATTTTTCTTCCTCATCCTTTTATTTTTAAAGGAAAAAAACGAATGACGTCCTTAACAACTTCATAAAACATATCATAGTGAAAGCACCCACATGCATTCCATTAAAAAAAAATCTACACATCAATCTTCTCTCTCACCCCTTTCCACATTCATAAGTCACTTGATTAATGTTTCACTAATATCATGTGCACACACGCGCTAAATTGAAATGATAAAAAAACAAAAAGGAGGGGGGGGGGGGGGGGGGTGAGGGCATCACAAAAAATAGGAAACATGAATCGTGTTTAAAGAAATAAAGAGAGAGAGAGAGAGAGGGGGGGGGGGGGGGGAGGAGGGGGGGGAGAGAGAGAGAGAGAGAGAGAGAGAGACAGACAGACAGACAGACAGACAGAGACAGAGACAGAGACAGAGAGAGGAGGGAGGGAGAGAAAGAATGAAAGAACAAGAAAGAGAGGACTGACTACTGTGGGCAGTCACCGAGGGGGAAAAGGAGAAGACATGGTAGGGGTGACACACGCAAGTATGTCTGTTTGCAAGAAAAGAACACTGTCAAACGACTGAAAGGAACATGCTGTAACTGAACATTACAGGTTCCTGAATATAACAGTTTCTACGTCTGACAACAGGTCTGTGACGAACAGACTTCTTGTTCATATGTACAGGAAACACACACACACACACGCGCGCGCGCGCACACACACACACACACACACACACACACACTCGATCATCATAATTTCGTCGAACAGATAGCCGTCTGCGGCTGAAGACGACTCTACCCCTCCCCTCAATTTTCCTCCCGATGACTTCTCTCGGCTCCATTTTGCCAAATCTTGTAATGTTTTATAAGTTACGAAAAACAAAAACACATAACACATTGCACAAGATATAACCAGGAGCCCAGAGGCACCCACATCCTCTGTTATAAGGGGGGAAAAAAAGCAGGCTCATTCGTCTGAGCATGGCTGACCAAATTAGTGGTAGAATTCACGGTGACGGCATATCACCTGATCCACGGTAACAACAACAATGCAGATCACAAAAAAAGGACAAGCGCCTGAATATTGCTAATGAAATGCGCATAACGAAACGCAAACACAAGAGTCATTTTTTACAGTCCTACATAGTAGATACCGTGTCCCATAAACATTAAACACATGAACACCTTCAGTACTGTGGACACTGAAGTTCACGATTTCAATAATAATAATGTCATGCGACTGTGGAAAGGTAGAAAAATAGGGGCAAAAAAAGCACTGACAAAAAGCAAACAAAAACTTAAACATCGTACGTGTACTCCCATTAAAATTGTGTTTTTTTTTTTTTTTTTATTGATTATTGGTATAACATGTGTTATTTCCACTCCCCCCCCCCCCCCCCCCCCCCCCCTTCAAAAAAGATTCCTAACCCATAGTAAACGAGAGTCAAAAACAGCTAACTATGAGCTGGATGTGTCAAATATATTCCAAGCCAAACGGGGAGTATGAGGGAGGAAAAAAAAAAAATGGCGTCCTATGCTGTACTATGTTACCCCCTCCCTGCGACAGTTAAGTCATAAGAAGGTCAAAAGCCCGAATCCTTTAGGTATGGGGTGGGTGGAAAGTTGGATCGATATGGCTGAAACAGCTACAATGAAGATCCCTGGGACTCAGCTCTGGTCATACGGGTAAAGTACAAGTTAATAAAGCCGGAAGGATTTCTCGTAGAACCGGAGAAACTACATTCAGAAGGCTGCGTGAGGTTGTGACTGCTGGAAAGCGGCCATCGCTCAAACCACATTAGCCCTGAGGCCGAGGTCAGTGGCACCGACCTGAGCGTGGGATAATGCCATCCGGCTTAGGTTAGTGAACCGTCTGGAGATGGTGCCTACGGAAACCTCTTTGAGTTGAGGGAGTTGAGGCGGCGGCGTCGAGAGAAGCTCCCGGGTCAGAACTCTCCCGATGACAGCGTAGGCACACCTCGATGAGCACAGGTTCAAATCCATCCAGCCACCCCACATCCACCCCTCTTCCCGCCCACGAACATTGCAGCAGACAGCCTCTAGAGAGAAGAAGAAGCTGACCACTCAGACTGTTCCATATCTTTTGATCTCCCTGCATCCTTGAGTGGATCCTCAAGCATAGGCTCAAAGATTGTCCCCCTACATTTTATACTGTTTGCATAATGTTTTCAGTTTTCAGCAACTTTTCCCCTCTCCACACTTTTTTTTTTTTTTTTTTGGTTCATTTTCCTAACCCTTCGCTGGCTATTTGAGGGTGTTGTTGGATCTTTTTTTTAACCCTTGGTGGCGAGAACACCAGAGAATTATGACTGTGGTGTTTCTCTGTCTGCAGGGGCAGTTACAGGCCTGCCAGTTCTAACGAATATTTGATCAGGTCGAGCTGTAATGATAAAACTATCCTTTTCAATCTGGCGTTTTCCTTCTGCGCCCTTCTGAGTCTTCTTCTTCGGCTTCTGATCCTTGCCACTGAAAACAAAAAAAGGGAACGGAAAACTATGGAATTTAAAAATGAATATTATAATATACCCAAAACCCGAATGATTCAACTTTTTTTTTTTTTCCATCAGATTTGTTGAAATTTGTTTTGAATTGCCAGGTAAGCACATCATTCTCTACTCAATTAACAGCAGATCATCTGATGTTCAGTGTACGAAACGACAGGTTTTCTTTTCGAAACGAAATTGCCGTTTCGTACAAAATCTGAAGGGCTGCTATATATGTTTTGAAATGTTTTTAAAACTTTGGAGTTGAAAAGAATGCGACATTTTTCAAGTGACTATCCTGTTCGAATGCAACACACATCCACAGCACTAACTACAAGAACAAAATCTTATTTCACTCATCAACAGACTTACTCATATGATCAAATAAAAAAAAAAAAAGAAAAACCACCAAGGCTGCACTATCCCCGGATCATTTCTAGGATATCGGAATACAGCAAACCATGTAAATACAGTATGTGTGTGTGTGTGTATATATATATATACATACATACACACCCTGCTGTACTCACCCCCCCCCCTCTCTCTCTCTCTGCACTTATGCGTAGATCAGTGTTCCCCCCCCCCCCCCCCACCTGTGTGTGTGCGCGAGTGTGAGTGCCTGCTGTGTTTATTCTACTATGTGTCTAAGTTTGTAAGCACATGACAGCACACATGGCGAGTGTGTGTGTGTGTGTGTGTGTGTGTACAAGATCGTTTTACGGTTCAAAACATTTTTCAATGATCATAACGCAATTTCGTTCCTGCTGTAGCCGAGAGAAAATTGATTAATGTGATACCTGTCGGCCATTGTTTCATTACGCAAGGTGGCCGACATACCTACCAACTGCTTGCGAGAAAGTGACGTAAAACACGGCAGAATCTTTAAATTCGACATATTTTGCTGACGTTTCAACGCATTACATTCACACTATACCCAACATTTTTTTTCACTGCTTGGTTACATTTTCATTCTTTGTTTGAGTGTACAACATGCAGGAGGTAGGGTTAGTATGAACTTCATGATGAAAATGTTGTCCGGTGACGTGTTTTTTTTTTTTTTTTTTTTTAAAAACTCGTTTTCCTCCGTGTGGAAATGAAAGAATGCACTCTTCAACTTGCGGGGCTTTTTTTTTTTCTTCAACCGCGACGAAGCCAAAAATGCTTTTTTCTCAACACGACGACACCATTGTTTCTTAGGCAAATGTACTATTTCGTCTTGCCTTATTTGTGCGAAATTTTCCATGCCTGCACATCCTCCGACATATGGATGACCCTCAATGTTCTCGTTTTACGCTAACCTATTCTTGAACTAATTGATATGGCTATATTTTGCCAAACTTTGTCATCCACCCCGAAAATACCTGGGGCTATAATGAGAAAAAAAGCATGGTAACCCCTATTGTTTGATAGTTTTCACATTTTCAACATGTATGACGTGTAAACTTCAACTTAAACTGAAATCCACCTGTTTCCCATAGCGGTCATTCACGGTAGCCCCCCCCCCCCCCCCCCCCCCCTGCACGACTTTTTCAACTCAAAATATCACCAAATCATAGTGCCTGTAACCCCCCCCAATTGACCCCCCCCCCCCCCCCCCCCCCCCTCCCAATAAAATCTATATCATAAAATTTGTTTCTTTTCTTAAAAATTATGTCCACTTTCAATTATTCTTTAATACAGTGATAAAAAGACATTATACGATGTACGCAAAAAAAATAACGAAATATTAGGACAGCGCCTCCCCCCCCCCCCCCCCCCCCCCCCACGTAAGTCATAACGTAGAACAAATTAAACTGGACAACATATTGAGCATCTTGTACTATGTCGCACGGTCGGTGCGCGTATAGAGTAAGTGAAACGACCTGCAGGTAATGAGAAAAAAAACAAAAAAAAAAAAAAAAAAAAAAAAAATTTAGTATTTAGACCGAGCCGACAAAACAGTAATAGATCTCCCGAGATGAAATCAATTTGAAGAGACACGCTGGTGATCATTCCATAATCCGATCGGCAGAGACAGCAGAAGCAATAGACGTCACAATATTTCACACTGCTGTCTCGTTGGGGACAGGAAAGCGGTGGGTCAAGGAAGGGCAAAGGAAGGAGAGGGGGGAGGGGGGGGGGGGGCCTGACGGAACGGAAAGAGAGAGGGTGGAATTCTGAGAGCCCCCCGATCCCCGATAGGCCGTGGGGGGTTAAAAAAAAAAAAAAAAAAAAAAAAAAAGACGAAAGCCTGTTTGGGCGCTGAAGAAACAAAGAGAGAAATGAATTTTAAAACAGTGAGAACTGGCACGCGTTGGATCATGTTGCTGGAATTTCTCTGCTTCCCCCATCCACCCTGGGTGTCTCATCTTATCCTTGCTGCTGTATGTACTGATCATGTGCGAGTCGGAGAGGCTTCTCCTGCAGTGGATGCAGACCTGGTTCTCATCACTGGCACCACTCAAAAAAAAATAACCTCCGGTTTTTTTTTTGTTTGTTTGATATTTTTTTTTTTTTTTTTTTATTGCGAGGTTCCTGTGTGTGTGTGTGTGTGGGGGGGGGGGGGGGGGGGGATTCCTTGTTAGTTCCCGAACAAAAATAACAATCAGGCTGATCTTGTGAAAAGACAAATGTAACAATCTGTGGATTGTGTGCGTCTGAGGATTACGTTACTCTACGTTGGAACTTTCTTCTTTTTTTTTCTTCCTCCCTCATCCCCCTCCCTCCCCCTCCCCTCTTATTTTTTTTTTTTGTAACTTCTGTACCGTTTTCAATAATCTTGCACAACTTTTCTTCAGCAAATTCAACCAAACTTGCTGGATTGCAACCAACCACAACGATAAAGGAGATTCCATCATAGTGCGAGGCGCGTGTAATCAGCACTTCATCGGTTTCGTTTTACCAACGGCCCCACACCGACTCTGTGACCTGATCAAAACATGATCCCCACTCTCAACATGTATAGTAAACGCTGCAACGACAGCGAACTGGGCAATGCATGTGCAGTGCAGCTTAAGGTTGTATTTCTACTTCTAGTGTGTTGGCTTCTGTGTGTGAAGAGAGAATGTGTGTGTGAAGAGAATGAATGTGTGTGTGTGTGTGTGTGTGAGAGAGAATGTGTGTGTGTGTGTGTGTGTGTGTGTGTGTGTGTGTGAAGAGAGAATGTGTGTGTGTGTGCGTGTGTGAAGAGAGAATGTGTGTGTGTGGTGTGTCGTGTGTGTGTGTGTGTGTGTGTGTGTGTGTGTGAAAGAGAATGTGTGTGTGTGTGTGAAGAAAGAATGTGTGTGTGTGTGTGTGTGTGCGTGCGCGCGCGCGCGCGTGTGAAGAGAGAATGTGTGTGTGTGTGTGTGTGTGTGTGAAGAGAGAATGTGTGTGTGTGTGTGTGTGGGGGGGGGGGGGGGGGGGTGAGTGAGTGTGTGTGTGCGAGTGAGAGAGAGTGTGTGTGTGTGTATGTGTGTGTGTGAAGAATGTGTGTGTGAATGTGTGTGTGTGTGTGTGTGTGTGTGTGTGTGAAGAGAGAATGTGTGTGTGTGTGTGTGTGTGTGTGTGTGTGTGTGTTTGTGTGTGTGTGTGTGTGTGTGTGTGTGAGAATGTGTGTGTGTGTGTGTGTGTGTGTGTGTGTGCGAGAGAGAGAGAGAGAGAGAGAGAGAGAGAGAGAGAGAGAGATGCGTGCGTGTGTGTGTGTGTGTGTGTGTGTGTGTGTGTGCGTGCGTGTGCGCGTGTGTGTTTGTATTGTGAAGAGGGAGAGAGAGTGTGTGTGTGTTGTGGTTTGTATGTGTAAAGAGAGAGTGTGTGTGTGGTGAAGAGAGAGAGAGAGGGGGAGAGAGAGGAAGAGAGAGGGGGGAGAGAGAGAGAGCAGAGAGAGTGTGTGTGTGTGTGGGTGTGTACCTGCCTTTGTGTGTGTGTGTGGTTGGTGTGTGTGTGTGTGTGAAGAGAGAGAGAGAGAGAGGAGAGGAGAGAGAGAGAGTGTGGTGTGTGCGGTGTACCTGCCTCTGTGT